>JARYGA010013527.1:0-84899 GCA_030545235.1 Helianthus tuberosus
AAAAGAGAGACTTTACGCCAAATTCTCGAAATGTGAATTTTGGCTACAAGAGGTACAATTTTTGGGACACATGGTGAATCACGAAGGTATTCACGTAGATCCCTCCAAAATAGAAGCGATCACCAAATGGAAGGTTCCGCAGTCAGCTATGGAAGTTAGAAGTTTTATAGGGTTAGCCGGATACTATAGACGATTCATTAAGGACTTTTCCAAAATAGCTGTGCCATTAACTAAGCTAACCTGTAAAGCAGTTAAGTTTGAATGGGGACCTAGGCAAGAAGAGGCTTTTAGGATTTTAAAGCAAAAGCTAACAAATGCCCCAATTCTATCCTTGCCAGAAGGAACAGAAGATTTCGAAGTCTACTGTGAGGCTTCTAAGCTAGGATTAGGATGTGTGCTAATGCAACGCGAGAAAGTAATTGCGTATGCCTCAAGACAATTGAAAAAGCACGAGGAAAACTATACGACTCACGACTTAGAATTAGGAGCCATAATTTTTACCCTTAAAATTTGGAGACACTATCTGTATGGAAGTAAGTTTACTGTCTATACAGACCATAAAAGCTTAAAATACATATTTGGGCAAAAAGAATTAAACATGAGGCAAAGGAGATGGATGGAGATCCTAAGTGACTACGACTGTGATATTCAATATCACGAAGGAAAAGCAAATGTAGTTGCTGATGGTTTAAGTCGTAAGTATCATGAGAAACAACGACGAGTTCGTGCTCTTAGATTAAGTTTACAATTAGACTTAATGGAACAACTGAAGAATATTCAGGAAACAACAATCAAGGATGATGCTGAAGGAAGAATAAAGGAATTAGAGCAAGGATCTGATGGAATTTGGAGATTCCACAAGAAAAGGATTTGGATACCTAAGCAAGGAAAATTAAGAAATAAGATTTTAGAGGAAGCCCATAAATCTAGGTATACCATGCATCCTGGTAACAATAAAATGTACCAAGATTTAAGGAATAATTTCTGGTGGATAGGAATGAAAAAGGACATAGCTAGATGCCTAGATATGTATCTAAGTGTCTAACTTGTTCACAAGTTAAGGCAGAACACCAGAAACCCTCAGGTCTACTACAACAATTAGAAATGCATGTATGGAAATGGGAACTCATAATAATGGACTTTGTTACTAAGTTGCCCAAAACCCAAAAAGGTAATGACGTAATTTGGGTAATTGTGGATCGATTAACCAAATCAGCTCATTTTCTACCCATGAAATAAACCTTTAGCATGGAAAGGTTAGCCAGATTATACGTAGATGAAGTAGTGTCCTTACATGGAATTCCACTCTCCATTGTGTCGGATAGGGATAGTCGTTTCACTTCCCACTTCTGGATAAGTTTCCAGGAAGCAATGGGAACCCGACTAAATATAAGCACTGCATATCATCCTTAGACAGACGGACAAAGTGAAAGGACGATCCAAACCCTGGAAGACATGCTTAGGGCATGTGTGATAGATTTTGGTGGAAATTGGGATGACCACCTACCCTTAATTCAATTCTCCTATAACAATAGTTATCACTCAAGTATTGAAGCTGCCCCATTCGAAGCACTATATGGACGAAAATGCAGAACTCCAGTCTGTTGGGCAGAGATAGGAGAAAGTCAATTATCAGGTCCTGAAATCGTGCAAGAGACCACAGACAAGATCACTCAAATCAAGGAAAGACTGAGAACGGCTCGAGATCGCCAGAAAAGTTATGCCGATAATCGACGCAAGCCACTAGAGTTTCAAGTTGGAGACAAGGTACTCTTGAAAGTTTCTCCTTGGAAAGGAGTAGTTAGGTTCGGTAAGAAAGGAAAGCTAAGTCCAAGGTACGTAGGACCATTCCCAGTAATACAGCGAATAGGGCCAGTCGCCGATCGCTTACAACTACCCGAGGAGCTAGCTGGAGTACATGACGTGTTTCATGTATCCAATCTCAAGAAATGTCTATCGGACGAATCCTTAATAGTACCTCTTCAAGATGTAGAGGTAAATGAAAAGTTAAAATTTGTTGAGAAGCCACTGAAAATAGAAGATAGAAAGATTAAGTTTCTCAAACACAAAAGACTGATACTGGTCAAAGTCAAATGGGATTCAAAAAGAGGACCCGAATACACCTGGGAGCTGGAAGGGGAGATGAAGCGAAAGTATCCTCACTTATTTCAGTAAATCTCGAGGACGAGATTTTAAATAAGGTGGGGAGAATGTAAGGACCTTCAAAATTGTCTCAAAACGACCCATAAGTAAAATCCCGGACCCCTGAAACCCTACTGTGCATGAAAAATCAAGAAATCAAGAAAATCTGGTTTCAGGCGGGCCGCGTAAGCCATAAGAGAATCTTACGCGGGCCGCGTCAAAACCCTGTTGACCGGATAAGCATTCCCGGTCCACGTGTCACACACGTGGCATGCCTACCGATGACACGCTAGCCCTAGTCTACGTTTAGGAGGCCCTCGCGGGCCACGTAAGATCAAGAGGAGGCTTACGCGGGCCACGTAAACCTCAAATTTTTGCTATAAATAGCTTGGATCATGAGCAGTTCAATGGTGTAGAAAAAAAATTCTCAAAAACGAAGTCTCACTGCTCAAATTCGAAATTTAAGATACCAAGGCGCTGCTACGATACAGGGTATTAACTCGATCGCTGCTACGATTCAATGTCCGATCGATTGAAACTATCCAATGGATGTTTAAGTGCTGCCCACATTAGGGCCATACTTTGTCATTCGTCGTGAATTCGATGGATGTTTAAGTATTGCACTTTGTCATTCGTTGTGAGGGTTTTTATCTCGTGAGTTATCGTAAATGCTGTATTAGTTACTAACCTAGTTCGTGTGCATTGTTATTTAAATTAGGTTACAAGGCTAATCAGTAGGCTAAACTCTGCCCGTTTAAATCTGCAATGTGAGTCATTCTCTTTTTATCAATAATGTTTTACAATACTCCAAGTTATTTTCAAAGGTTATAATTACAGAGATTAAGTCATGGTTATCTTAATCACTGGCTAGTGGGGTATTGTGCACATTACTAATTTCTCACGGTTAGGCTAATAAATCCTAACAGTGATAATCATCACTACTTGGGTGAAAGGACCCAATAGTGGTATGGCCATCGTCACCAGGAGGTGACACGGCGCCAGATAAAAATAAGATAGAAGCCATTATAATCGCTCTTATGCTGTAATGTGTAACTATGTGTCGTTTTATCAAATTTGAATGACTCGCCAGTATTTCCCCGCTGATAAAATATTTTCAAAACATGTTTCAGGTGACTACTGTGAACCAAGGAAAAGTGCTACGGAGCACTAACAAAGCTTGAAGTAGTGGCTCAGTGGGTTTATCCCGACTTATGAAATAAAATAATCGGGCATTTCAAGTTTTAAAAGATCCTGTAAATCTTCCGCTGTCAACTAAATTAATAAATACCACGGGTTTCTGTCCCGCGGCTCCTGGACCGGGTAAAACCGGGGCGGGGGCCGTGACAGCGAGTGTGTCGGGCCACACACGCACTCCTCAAACATGAAGTCTACCCCTTTTCAATCACTTCGGCCCACATATTATAAGCCCAAATCGAGCCCATCCCCAAACCCATTAGTGGTGTTATAATATCTTTGCTTGGCAATTGTTTTAACTTGCAAATTACGTATCAAACAACCCTAATCCTCTTAATATTTGATGGCAACCTCCTCTAAGGTGTGAAGCTCCTGATCGGTGCCAATACCTTCCCCAACATCCCGATCTTGGTTAGCGTAATCTTGGTTAGTGTAATCTTGGTTAGTGTAACTATCTTGTGTTAATGGGAAATTGTTGCGAATTACATGTGGGTATGTTTATAATTGGGATCTGTATGAATCATCTTAGGAATTATACGTACATGGCAATGGATAGTAAGTATGTTGACTACATGAAATAGAATGTGTTGCATGATCAATAAATAACATGAAACTGTTTATTGGGATGTATTTGTCAAAGCATGTGTGATTATTTAATATGCATATGCTAGGGGATTCAATATGATGATGATTTATCCGATGTGAACGTATTGTGAATTACTAAATCGCTGCTTTAAGATTCATGTTAATCAATGATGTTGTGTGATTATTGGGCCGTTTCACTTATCAAATTATTAGTTCAGTGATGTACATGATAGGATTTAGTTTAGCTTAACTTGGTTGAATATTTATAATTGTGGCATAATTATTAGAGAAGATTATGGAATTAAATGATAAACACTAAGGTTACATGATGATTAGGTTATGTTTATTGGTTGTGAAAAATGTTACTAGTCTTGAATGTGGTCGGTATAAACTCAATTGCAAAATAAACAACTAATCAATTTACAGTATCAACTACACATTAACTTGGGCCGAATATTTGAGGGATCGCACAAACAGAAAGCCCACTTGCACTCGATTTGGGCCTCTCATGCGTATTGGGCTATAGCTTTAAATCAGACCGCATACCGGGTTGGGCCTGGGTTGCATCTGGACCGTGAATTCAACTTCAGCCGCGCGGGCTTGGGGCTGGCATTGCTTGGGCCGCACACTAATTAATGGGCCACGGGTAGGATGAATGGGTAAACATTTGAGTTATGTGATAACTGTTTGGGTTGCATTTTCATGTGAATGGAGAATTAGTTATGAAGTGATAAAATGAAACAAGCATGCATGGTATTAACGTGCAATATGAGTATGCTTAAGGCCGAATACTTACTACGACTTGTGTGACAATACGTGCTGTGTTAGTTGCTACATGTGCAATGTGTACCTAGGGGTTATAACTTGTGTAATTGTGAAACTGACTGTCGCTGGTAACTCTAATAGGATTTGGTTGACTAACTGTAAACAAGAAATTAATCTTACCGAGCAAACCAAAGGTGAGTTCATTTCTCTTGAGCATGCGTCCCGGTGGTTGGGACAGTCATTGGGTATCCCTAAGAGGGATAGGGTTTTGGGTAAATCAATTGGGTATTCCTGAGAGGAATACGTCTTGTGGGTAAATCTGGAATGTTGGATAATACACTCATCCTATCACCATTAAAGTCCCTCCTTGTTGTTTGTTACCTGAGAGGTAACGGAGTATTAGTTGGTAGCACTATCTAGGTTTGGCAACCTCACCCTGTACCTGAGAGGACGGGTGTGAACTAATGACTCAGTCATGCCCAATGCTTTGATAGGAGCATTGGGGAAAGGGCAAAATAAATCTGGAGCCGTCTTGTATTCGGGGTATTATCAGCATTGTAATCAATGAACTGAACTAAACACTTGGTAACCAACGTTTTCGTAAAACTATGAACTCACCAGCGTTGTCTGATACACTTGTGTGCATACTTGCAGGTCATAGATTATGGGGATCGTGGAACTTGCTGTCTGGGATGCTGGAGTGGTCATGGGTCGTAAAGCATGGGTTCGCGGGACAAGTCTAATGGTTTTCGTACATACAGTTTATGTAGCACTTGACAAATGATTTATGCTTCCGCTGAATACAATGGGTAATACTTTATGTAATGTAATACTTTACCGTAATAAATGAAAGTTTTTGTTTAAATCATGTATGAGTTCAATGTGATTGGTGGCTAGATCCTAATACGTCACACGCCTCGCGGGGGTTCTCACATGTGGTATTTGGGGGTGTGACAAAAGTTATGGTTTATTATCACTATCATGAAAAACGTCATACTCCCCGCATCTCATTATAAACGTCGTAAGATATAAGATTGATAAATCTTGTACGACTCAATTACTTCTCAATTGATGGTAAGCAAAGAGAACATTATTTACAAGGAAAAATCGATTAAATTCTTTTCATTTGTTATACTTGAGACATATGCTCCTAAAGTAGCAATATGTTATGACAAAATGAAATGATTTTATACTCATGTGACCAAGTAAATAAAGAAAAGCTATGAAGCTTGTTTTGGTTCTACTCCATTCCCAAAAGTGAATGTTATTATATATTAATCATTGTAAATGTAATGATGGACCTAATTAAGACATTTATAATGATGAGATTGACTATAAGAATTGTAATGATGGTCATTTTAGTAATGAGATGGACCACCAAAAGTGGCAAACTAAGGAGTAATTGCATAATGTGATGGTTTTAACTTTGAAGTTATAATATATTCTCTCGTATCATACGTTTTGTATTACATATGAGCAAGTAATACACATACGATCATAAACCAGAAGTTTATGGATCATAATTATTTAATTAGTTGGCATGACCGGTTAGACCACACGGAGTCAATGATGATGTGAAACATAATTAAGAACTAGAAGATTCTTCAAGATAATAATTAGCATGTAATGTTTGCTCTCAAGGGAAATTATATATTTGCAAAATAAACGAGGGTGTGTATACCTAAATATTCTGGAAACATGATACCATTTAGTTTTTTTTTTAAATCGATGCATCGTCTAAATGGTTATCAAATACACAACCTGAAGCTTGTGTGATTGTGGCTTAGCTAATGTGATAGCAAGCATATTAATCCAGATTAGTGTATTTATTTGATAATAGTGAATTTGATTCCCAAGTTATTAACGATCATTGGAATAAGTGTTATTGTTGAGATGATCACTAAACCCCTACTATTGGTTACAAACCGAATGATCATGAGAGGAGCAAAAGTTCATTTAGGTACATGTAATTTTATATATAGTACTATCAATTCACATCAAGCCAATAAGTTATAGTTCTCCCCATACAGTTGGTTTTTGGTCAGGAACCAAAGATATCTCATCAAAGATTTTGGTTGTGCGACATATATTGAAACTCATCCACCACACAGCACAAAGATGGGACTTCTAAAAAGTTTGAGAATATGTTGGGTATCGTCTATGATTGAATACTTAAAGCCATTAGTGAGAAATTTGTTTATGGCTCATTGGTTTTCACTTTAGTGAATGAATGTTCCCAACATTAGGGGGAGATAACAAGCAGTTGGAAAGTGAAAAGTGAAATGAATTATCATGTCATCTTGATCCTCAGACTATAAACTATGAACTAGAAGTTTAAAGTATAATTCATTTACCAATATTAAAGAACAAATTACCAGACAAGTTCACTGACCTAAATAGTGTGACTAAGTAAGTCACATAATCAACTGCTTATGCTCCAGTTATATTTGTGTCCCAAGAGGACAACCACATATTTTTGTAATGAGTCTGTTGCACGCCTAAAGCGTGGTAGACTAGTTGATTCCAATAATAAAATTCCTCGAAAATTGGAGCAAGTAATTGAGATGGTCAAGTCGAGGTTATAGTAATAAGATCTCCTGAAGAGATAATAGACATAATGGTTCAAGAAGAACCCCAGGTACCTGAAAATAAAGAGATCTCGATAAGTTGTATCATGTCTAAGATATGTATGGAATCAAAATAAAAATCGACGTCGTTATACTTTTGTATATAATGTAGCGCTTAAAATGATTAAATGATGAGGATCAAGATTTAAGATCTGCCTATGAATGAATATTATGAAAAGATTGACCAAAAATGGAAAGCTGCAAATAAGGCAAAGCTAAATTCTCTAATGACATGGAAAGTATCTGGACCAACAGTACATACAACTGAAGTTGTAAAATATGTTGGATATAAACGGGTCTTTTATGCGGATTATGTGAAAATCAAATTGAGTGATATAAGGAGAAATTGGTGGCACAATAATTTTCGCAAAGGCCTATGATTGATTATGATGAGACGTATTCTCCAGTGGTGGATGCATTAACTTTCCAATATTTTATTAGTCTGGTAATATAAAGAGAGAATTAATATTCGTCTTATGAATGTTATGTATCATTTGATACTGAGAGTTTACATGAAAGTCCTGAATGATTAAATTATGTAGGTCATGTAAATTAAGTTCTCGAGAACAATGTGATCATTGTATACATATTCGGATTTTGAATAGGTTATGATTTTTTTACATGTTGGATATAATTGAAACTCCTGATGAGTTTCTAAAGCAATTGGGTGCTTAAAAGTTTAATTGTAATATCTTAATGATATAATACTTGTGCACCAAGAAACGTACATAGAAACTTGCACCAAGTGATTGTGATATCTCAATAAATAGTGTACACGCATGGTACAATATGGATTTTGAAGATAAAAGCAAGTGTTCATGACATTTTTGCATATGATATAGATATCTATGTGTTATATGGGTAAGTTTATGTAGCAAAACTCATGAAGCGTGAATGCACATGTATATTTGGAGAAGATGGGCAGAATTCCCTCATGGATTGATAATGGCAGAAGCATTGATATAAAAACCTCAAGAACGTACTATATGAAGTTGACAAAATACGTATGGGCTAAAATAGTTGAGTCGAGTGTTATACAACTCGAGATATTCGCATAAAGAGGGATATAAGTTTGATTAAATTAGCCATGTTCTATGAACATTTTACTTTTAAAAGTTCATTATAATCGCAATTTACAGTAATGATGTCTAGGCATCATTGAGAGAAATTGTCGAGCTTTTAGAGGGAGAATTTTTTAATGACCTTGGCACGGTCTAATTATTACTTGAACTTCAGTTCGAGTATATATGTAATTATATTTTACTAATCCCACAAGTACACCTAGAAGATGATGTTTGGATATTTTAGTATGGACATAGTTGAACCTTAAAGTATGTTAAAGGTTGTTAAGTTATTTGTTATAAGAAATGTCTATTATCGTCTCCTATCAAAGTAGAGAGTCACATTCTAGAAGTACCATCGTTAAATGCATAAGTGCATTAATATGTTTTGCTAGCTATATATGGTTATAATATCATCGCGAAGAGACATTGGAATGAGTTCAAAGAAATATTTCAGGTATAAACAATATTTGATTATATTTTACTAACCCATCAAAACAAGTTTGGTTAGTCGTGTAGATGCAGGAATGTAACGAGACACAGTCGTGGACATATGATAATTTTTGGAAGGAGGCACCTAAAGTCTCATTAGAAGATTATACAACATTGTTCAACATAAAGGATTGCACATTAAAGGATCAAGCGATAAATCATTCGCTACAAAAGCTTTATTCGACTTTCAAGAAAGATAGACACACGTCACTTAAATGATACATGTTAAAATTAGGGGGAGACTTATTCAAGTTGCACTCTTTTTCCCTTGACTAAGTTTTGTCCCATTGGGTTTTCTTAGTAAGGTTTTTAATGAGGTAACATACCTGATCCGAAAGTATCAGGGGGAGAAAATGCGCGCTGCACTCTTTTTCCCTTAGATGAGGTTTTGTCCCACTGGATTTTCCAAGCAAGGTTTTTAACGAGGCAGCACTACCAAGCGTATAATACATTGTTTTCTTTTATCACGTGGATAGTCAAGGGGGGGTGTTATAAATAAACTATATTATGGTGACTATCCACATTCTAACTCCCGTCTCTTCGTGTCCTTTGTATTAATGTAAGAACACTATATATAGAGGTTCTTTTTATTGTATGATTACATCTCAATGAATAAAAATTTCATATTCTATATTTCTCTCTATAATACATACAATCCTTGTTCTTATCTGTATGTTAGTTGCTAGTAGGTTGTTTCACATCTTTATCATTATCACTAGGATTTTGACCCGTCGCGCGTTGCGGCGGCGTCGAAAGTTAAAGTAACTCGTATTTATACTGTATATTTGACCCGACTCTTTACTTAAAAAAATTACATCGCCATCAAATGAAAACGTAGTGTACTTGACCCGACTTGCTTTCAAATAAAGTTTACGAACGTACACAAAATAAGTAGAAAACGTATTATTTTTTACCAGTCTCGCTTGAGAAAAAATTTTATGTCAAAACGTGAGTCATTTACGTTGAAACGTGAATTTTAAAACGACATGTACGCTAAAACTGCGATACACAACGCGTTACGTCGACGGCACCTTAGTTGTTTATAGCTGACGACACATTATGTGATGCGCTAACCACATAAAACACGTGTTTGACGTATCCGATCAAACTCAGTGTAACCTATATAAGCATTGTGGTTACAATGTACAATGACGAAATTAGCATGTGATGCCCGCACGTGATATTACCAGTTTTTGACTTTGTTACACACGGTAAGTTCGTGAAATTAACGTCATCGCAGTGTAAAGTTGTAACAATATTTTAGACAATCGTGTAAAATCGTAAAAGTAATTTAGACATTAATATGGTTAGAAATAGAAAAAAAAAATGTATATTAATGTGTGACGCTATGGTCTCAAGTCTTAAAAGCAATTCAAATAAATGAGACGTTAAATTATTAAGTAGAAAAGTTGGCAGATCAAAGTTGTCAATTACCAAAAGTTAAAAGTGAATGCTTAAGTTACCTAGTTTGAGAGTATAAATTGAAAGAACTAAAAGTATAGGGGTTAAAAGATAAAAGTATAAGGATTAAAATTGTAAAATATGGAAATTGAAAGGAGATAAATAATAGGGGCTAATTATGATTTTTTGTAAAAGTTGAGGAGTTAAAGACAAAGGTCATCCACCAACCTTTGTCTTTAATATTATATAAATTATCATTATCATTATCATTATCAATTATCATTATCATTATCATTATCATTATCATTTATTTATTTATATTAATTAATTAATTAGTTTATATTTATTTATTTAATTATTTATTTTATTTAATATTAATAAACAAACTCAATTAATAGTGTTTTTATTATTATAATAATAATATATAGCTTTTTTAACACTTTTATTATTCTAATATTATTTATATTTACAATGATTATCTATATGTTAATAAACAAACATAATGAATAGTGCTTTTATAATAATAATAATAATAATAATAATAATATAGCTTTTTTAGCACATTTATTACTCTAATTTTATCTACTATCTTTATCATTATCTAATCTAATCTAAATCTAAATGTTAATAAACAAACCCAATGAATAGTGTTTTTATTATTATAATAATAATATATAGCTTTTCTAACACTTTTATTACTCTAATATTATCTATATTTACAATTATCTATATGTTAATAAACAATTATCTATATGTTAATAAACAAACCCAATGAATAATGCTTTTATAATAATAATAATAATATAGTTTTTTAACACTTTTATTATTCTAATTTTATCTATTATCTTTATCATCAATCAATATATTAATAAACAAATCCAATGAATAGTGCTTTTATTATTATAATAATAATATATAGCTTTTTTAACACTTTTATTATTCTAATATTATTTATATTTACAATGATTATCTATATGTTAATAAACAAACATAATGAATAGTGCTTTTATAATAATAATAATAATAATATAGCTTTTTTAGCACTTTTATTACTCTAATTTTATCTACTATCTTTATCATTATCTAATCTAATCTAAATCTAAATGTTAATAAACAAACCCAATGAATAGTGTTTTTATTATTATAATAATAATATATAGCTTTTCTAACACTTTTATTACTCTAATATTATCTATATTTACAATTATCTATATGTTAATAAACAAACCCAATGAATAATGCTTTTATAATATTAATAATAATAATAATAATAATATAGTTTTTTAACACTTTTATTATTCTAATTTTATCTATTATCTTTATCATCAATCATCAATATATTAATAAACAAATCCAATGAATAGTGCTTTTATTATTATAATAATAATATATAGCTTTTTTAACACTTTTATTATTCTAATATTATTTATATTTACAATGATTATCTATATGTTAATAAACAAACATAATGAATAGTGCTTTTATAATAATAATAATAATAATAATAATATAGCTTTTTTAGCACTTTTATTACTCTAATTTTATCTACTATCTTTATCATTATCTAATCTAATCTAAATGTTAATAAACAAACCCAATGAATAGTGTTTTTATTATTATAATAATAATATATAGCTTTTCTAACACTTTTATTACTCTAATATTATCTATATTTACAATTATCTATATGTTAATAAACAATTATCTATATGTTAATAAACAAACCCAATGAATAATGCTTTTATAATAATAATAATAATAATAATAATATAGTTTTTTAACACTTTTATTATTCTAATTTTATCTATTATCTTTATCATCAATCAATATATTAATAAACAAATCCAATGAATAGTGTTTTTATTATTATAATAATAATATATTGCTTTTTTAACACTTTTATTATTCTAATATTATTTATATTTATAATCATTATCTATATGTTAATAAACAAACCCATTAAATAGTACTTTTATTATTATAATAATAATAATATATAGTTTTTTAACACTTTTATTATTCTAATTTTATCTATTATATTTATCAATCAATATATTAATAAACAAACCCAATGAATAGTGCTTTTATTAATATAATAATATATAGCTTTTTTATCATTTTTATTATTCTAATATTATCTATATTTACAATTATCTATTATCTATATGTTAATAAACAAACCCAATGAATAGTGCTTTTATTATTATGTAGGATCGGGATTCGATCAAACGAGTCGATCAGAAGAGTTCTTGATCAATACAAAAGGCGGAATCAGACGTATTGATGTTATAACAGCTAGATTTGCACGTAGAATCACTTTAAATGTCGATTGTATTGATTTGACAAAGTTGCACGAGCTGGCGACACTTCGGCAGAGCTTAGCTTCCGGAATCCAAAAGTTCTAAATGAAGACCCAATACCACATATATATAGGAGATGCCAGACCCCACGAACCAGACTGCACGAACTGGTCCAGGTCGCACGAACTGGCCAGAAAGCATGAACTTGGTCACCTCGTGCGAGGCGGCCTAGCCACTTCATGAGGGGTGGCTGGTTCAGGTCTGTTTCCCGTTTCTCTCATACAACGTGTCATGGTCTATCTATTCTAGTTACATGACTCGATACAAGACATAAGACGAAGTCAACAGACATATGCACTAACATATTATAATAATATATAGTTTTTTAACACTTTTATTATTCTAATATTATCTATATTTACAATTATCTATCTGTTAATAAACAAACCAATGAATAGTGTTTTTATTATTATAATAATAATATATAGCTTTTTTAACACTTTTATTATTCTAATATTATCTATATTTACAATTATCTATCTGTTAATAAACAAACCCAATGAATAGTGTTTTATTATTATAATAATAATATATAGCTTTTTTAACACTTTTATTATTCTAATATTATCTATACTAGCGGTAAAACCCGTGTGCAAACATGGGTGGTTTCTTAGAAAACCATGCATACCAAATTTTATTAAACGATGAAGGACTATACATTTTTTAAGGTTTAATTAAAAATAAATTATAAAAAAGACGAAACATCTTTCAAATAACAAATAAAATGGAACATCTTTTAAATAACAAATAAATAACAATCTAACAATTATAAGAAATCTAAAACGTTTCATTATTGCTTTCATATTTGAACAAATCAAGTAATTATGAGAATATACAGACATAGAATTGCATCGGAGGAGCCGTCGATGAACCAGCAAGTGATATATCCTTTATGAGTCTTGAGCTAACTCGTCGGAGATAGCATGTAAGCGTGGCAATGCTAGCTGCCACGAAGGTTGTCACTATTGATGCTTCAGGTTTGTTCCTAAACTTTTCTGGCAAAGACTTATTTACCCTGATCAAATATATGCCAATGCTTCACTTATGATAGTTTAAAGTATACATTAATGAATGTAACTACATGAACTGTTAGTGGACAAGCAAATAACTATATTTTGACTTTAAAGCCATGTATTTAAACTGGTTGAAGTTGTGAAAGGATGATGAATGCTCACAAATCAAAGACACAAAAGTTGACCGCAATGTAGGGGGATAATGAAATTCATACACTACATGAATACCACCAATTCAAAGAAAAAAAACAGTTGAAAACCTTATAATCCAAAGCAGATAAGAGAATTTTATTAAAACTTATAATCTAAAGCAAAAAAGAGAATTTTATTAAACCTTATAATCTAAATCTTATAATCAAATTGGTCTTGGAGAAAACAGTGGTTGAAACCACTGTTAGGTATATTATTTTATTGGGTTAAAAACAGTGTTTTGTGGAGAAAACAGTGGTTGAAACCACTGTTGGGTTAAAACTGTGACCACAACAGTGGTTCCAACCATTGTTTTCTCCACAAAACACTCTTTTAGCCGAACAGTGGTTTCAAACCACAGTTTACAATCAATAAATTTTTTTACTCGAAAAACGAATTCCATCCAATAAAAAGTGGTTCGTTTTTATTCATGATTTAAAAAAGTGGTTCAGTTCCTTAATGGGTCAGTGGATAAGTCTTGAATTTTAAAATTCAATTTCAATATTGAATTGTAATATGAAGTCACGATGAGAATGAATATCAAGTAAAAATCAAAAAGGTTAAGAAAGGTAGTTGTGACAGCAACTGATGGTCCGAAAGGCTGCAATTGATGGCTTGTAAAGTGGTGATCAGCAAGTGGCATACCTGTGTGATGCGAGAGTTGAACTGGGTCTGTTTCGGGGCTGCATCGATGACGAAACAGTACCAATAGCATTGGTATTGGGCTGCTAAAACGGGTGACCAAAAGAACATGAAGATCAGGAGTTAAGTCGGATCTGTGTGAACTGATCGAGCAAGTAAGAATTTCGCGGTCCCTTTCTTCCCAATCGACTGGGTCAGGATACAAATATTATAAAACAAAAATAAAAAAGAAGTCAATTAACTTAATCAGGATACAAATCCATTCTCCAACTTAAACACTATAACAAGTTCCATGGTGAAATGATGCCCGCTATATTGAACCTGTGTAGCCGATTGCGACTCCCTCCTAATCAAATATGATAGAAATAGTTCTGAACCCAAAGAGCGTTGATGTAAGCAAAGCGAGATAAAGACTTGGCATGATACATGCCATTCAAAAGAACCTGAAAGCCGCTGAACAAACTGTAAACAGATTAACAGATTTACAAAACAGTGATACGTGAAGCGTAAAATTAATCTAAGCCACTGAGCGAACTGTAAACAGTCTGACAGATTTGCAAAACAGAAAGCATTAATCAACTGATACGCGAAATGTCAAATAATCAAAGCCACTAAAAGAACTGTTAACGGGTTCACAAATTTACAAAACCGAAAATATTAATCAATTGATACGGGGAGTGTCATATATCAAAGCCACTAAACAAACTATAAACAGATTCAAAAATTTACAAAACAAAAAGTATGCATCAAATAATACGCAAAGTGTGAAATAACCTAAGCCACTGCACAAACTGTAAACAGATTCACAGAATTACAAAACCTAAAGGATTAATCAATTGATACGCAAAGTGTCAAATAACCTAAACCACTGAACGAACTGTAAACAAATTCACAGATTTACAAAACATAGTGTATTAATCAATTACTACGTGAAGTGTAATACCTAAGCTACTACGCAAACTGTAAACAGATGGACAAAATAGAAAAGAGTTAATCAATTGATACGTGAAGTGTCAAATAACCTAAGCCACTAAACAAACGGTAAAAAGATTCACATATGTACATAACCGAAAGCATTATTCAATTGATATGTGACGTGTAAAATAAACTAAAATCCACTGAACTAACTGCAAACAAATTCACAGATTTACAAAACAGAAAGCATTTATCAATAGATACGGGCGAAGTGTCAAATATTCTAAGCAACTAAACGAACTGTAAACAGATTCACAGATGTACATAACCAAAAGCATTAATCAACTGATTGGAAAAGTGTAAAATAACCTAAAAGCCACTGCACAAACTGTAAACACATTCATAGACATACAAAACTGAAAGTACTAATCAACCTTTTCTCCATCTCCTATTCTTTACGATGCCTCTCTTCCTCCTACCTTTTCTCTAAATGTACCGATCTTTAACGCAGAAAGAAGCTCGATTTCCGACATCACTATTAAGAATAGTAGAAGTCGTGTTAGAGAGACTGCTATAAACTCTCTGTGTAAAGAACGGTAGAAATGCAGTATCGTTGATCTGACCGGCGACCTTGCCGGAAACGCCATTTTTCGACGAACTGGAACTGAACTGAGAGAGAGGTCTGGATTTGAGATTAGTTAGGAAACCTCTGTTGGAAAGCAACAGAGGTTAGGAATAGTGGAATGAACAATGACTGATTTTAGTCTATCAGTGGATAGACATCAGAGGTTATGAACGTGACTGATTTTAGTCTATCAGTGGATAAACAGAGGTTATGAAAACAGAGTACCTTTCAGCAGTGGATGAATTTTTAGCCAATCAGAGGTTTTAAAAACAGTGGTTTTGAACAGACTTTAAGGATTTTTGAATTTTTTTTTCAATCAAAGCTATTTCTATAATTACCATCACCATTTTGGAAACTGATCTATTTCGGTTTTTAATTTTACGTATGGGTTTGGTTTGATTATGAGTTAGTTTTTAGTTTCAAGTTTGGGCCTTAAAAAATTAGCCCAAAACAATATTATTTTCAGTCATCGTTCGGTTTTAAATTTTGTAGCTTTCTACCACTAATATTATTTTCAGTCATCGTTCTGTTTATCCACCCCAACATCTCTATTTAATAATCAACATATCAATAAGTATTGGTAGCATCTGAAGAGGATAGATGGAAAAACCTTACAGAAAATAAGATTATTACAGCCCCAAATAATCAAAACATTGTAATTATAAGCACTTTTACTCAAACACGTATATCGCAAGTTGTCGAGCCGCTGCTGTGTTTGCTTTAGTGAATTCAGTAAGCTCTGTTTGCAAAACTCCCATGTGGTTTCGTTTATAGCATTTTTGTCAAGTTTATTGGTATGTGAAAAGTCAAAGTGGGCATCGGTTTGGTTCCAGCCCACTCTCATATCTAAAAACAGAACTGTCTATAAACATGAGCGGATTGGAACACTTTTTGTCTAATATTTTTTTATAGTTGATGTATTTAATACTTCCACTTTTGAAAGTATCCAAAACTTGTAATACGTTTGCTTTTTAGAGAGGAATACGCACACCTTTGCAGTTAAATTTGAGACTGCCAAGTTCCGATTTTGTCTAGTTTTTGTTCCTACAACTTGCCCAGCCTTTGCCACATTACCAAAAGCTCCAATCAGCCAAGTTGTTCCAGCTGTCACATACCTAATAACATCAACTTGAAAAATTTATCAATAAGCTAAGAAAATCAAAACGGGATATTGAACACATAACTTAGAAAGTTCAAGAGAGTGAAGAAAGGCGAACAAACCTGCTTGATTTGACAATTGATCCAGTGTCTTTAGTTTCCTCTCGGCTGCTATTAATGCAGCCATTGTTATGTTTGAAACTTGTAGCTTTTATTCCACAGATTTAACCTTTTCATTTACATATGAGATCCCAACATTAAATTTCTCTGAAAGCCTTACCCTTTTGTCCAGAGAATTCCCTCTAGCAGATACATTGCCTCTTATGTGATGCTTCTCATTAAATGCTTTAGCTTTATTCATGGCATCCTGCCTAATTGCTGAGCCTTTTGCAAGAACACTTGAAAGTTGAAACGTCTTGTGCTTTACTCATGTACACTTTTCCACTATATGGAGAGGTATTGACCTTTTAACATGTACTATATATAAACCATATATTTGTTATATAAAACTCTAAATCATGAAAGCATTGTCACTTAAGAAGTTGGATAAAGTCATGCGGGCAAGGTATTACCTCTGCAGATGATGGAGTGTTTCCAAGAGTCGTGCTTACAACATCTTCTACCTCACAAACTTCCTGCAAGAAGTGACATTACAACATAAGTTCTAATACCATAAAAGAAAATAGATGAATTTGCCAAACATTCAAACATCTTATTATCACATTCAAACAACTTCAAACAAAATAAGCAGATCCCGACATCATTTTATACATGCCAGTTTATTCAGTATCACATATGCAATGGAAATTTAGAAAGTCTCTACCAGTTCAATAGAACCACAACTCTGTTTAGTTATAATCTCAAAGAAAAAAACTCAATATCCTTCGATATTTAAATAACTATCAATGATTTAAACACACAAATCAATAGCCAAAACAATCAGATTTAGTCTAACAGAACAAACCACAGTTCATAATTCCTTAGAGTAAACAAAAACCCAATTCGAAATTAATCAAAAGGAGAATGATCGCCTGTGCCTTCGTCTTTCCATGCATATAACAACTCTTTACCTTTAAACACAAACATCCTTCCCTGCAAACCAACACATCATCATTATAATTTATACGAGTGATAATGTAAATATATATATGTCATTTTAGATCAAACCTGCTGCAAGACACTCGCTCTATCATCTGGTGTCGCTTCAAGCGTGTAATTCTCTACAGCTTTTTTCAAAGCCTCAAATCTTGATCTTGATAACACCTTGTTGGTGCATATGTCTGTCGACTTCGTCTTGTATCGAGTCTTGTATTAGATTAGATAGATTAGGGCACGAAATACGAGAAAAATGTGAAACATATAGGTTGGATCTATTTCGCACGAAATGGAAAGAGTCCATTTCATACGAAATGGAGATGGTCATTTCGCACGAAATGAGAAGACCGTTTCGTGTGAACCATCTCGTGCGGAATGGTGAGCCTATAAATAGGTTCCTTGTTCAAATCATTTGTAACGTTTTCGATTCCGGTAGCGAAGCTCTGCCGAAGTGTCTCCAGCATTGTAAAACGATCTGATATCAATATAAGAGACAGTTAAAGGGAATCTAAGTGCAAATCCGCTGTAATAACTCCGATACGTTTGTTTCCGCCACTCGTATTGGACGAGATCTCTTCTGAACGACTCGTTTGGTCGTGCAAACGATCCTACAAGTGGTATCAGAGCCAGGTTGAAGAGTTCTTACAATTTTCAGCTGAAATTTCTGTTTTCTACTCACTTTCTTCACATTTTTTCAAAATTAAACGAATTTTCATGGATAAAATGGCTTAATTTTCACATATAACGTGCGAAACACAGTTTTAACAAACCCTTGAAAGAATCAGACCTTAATTTGAAGTAAAACTTGATCAATTTTTTCAAAAACTATCCGAAAGTGTGACGTCAGCACCATTTCGCACGAATTGGATATCATTTCGTTTGAATTTGCTTCATTTCGCATGAGACAGGCTTCCATTTCGCACCAAGATACATTTCATTTGAAACAGCATTCCATTTCGCACGAATTGGATAAACAGGATCCATTTCGTTTGAAAGTGACTTCATTTCGTACGGATTGAGCACTTTTGTCTTCATTTCATTTGAGCAGGTCAATTCACTTGAAATCATACTCCATTTCGCACGAATTGAGATTTGGGCCATTCCGCACCAAACCATTTTGTTTGAATTAGTTCATCATTTTGTGTGTGATCTCATTTCGTTTGAAAGTCTGTGTTTGTGAGTTTTTGATAACCAAATCATGGAGAACGAGTTCTACAACGCCTTTGCTAGCCCGATCACTATAACTCAGAATACGATGCTAGAAAATGAAACGGGCACTACGCAAAAACCGCCTAAGCTTATGAGTATTGAGGAGTATAGTGGATGGGCGGAACGTTTTAAAAATTGGGTTCAAGCATATTACTTAGATGCATGGGAATATACTGAATTTCGATATATTAGACCGGTTAAGGACAACGGACAGAAGGTTGATATTAAAGTCTAGATGTTGATGAGAAAAAGAAATACAAAAATGAAAAGATAATGGTTAGTCTCTCGCAGCAAGCTATTAAGGAAGAAATCTTGATTTTACTTCAACACAACGGAAGTACACATTCGATATGGAAAGAATTAAAATCAAAGTTTGTTAGAAGTAAAGAGATGATCAAAAACAAAACGTCGCTTATGAAGAAAGAATTTGATCTATTTCGTGGATTAAAAACTGAAAACACCAAGCAGATTATAGAAAGATATTGCAATTTGGTGAAGAATATGAAAAGATTGAACATCAATAAAGATAAAGAAGAATTGATTGAAAAGTTGGCCGATGCATTGCCACAAGGTGTTTGGGGCACATATCTTATGGTGTTGAAAAATAAAGAGGAATTTGACAATCTAACGCTGAGCAATTTTATTGAACAACTCGAAGCTCAAGAGATGGAACAACGAAAGATAGCAAGAATGAAGAACTATGATGGTGAACAAGACATTGGTCTGTATTACAAAGGAGGTACTAGTGATAAGACCCATATTGCCCCAAAGATTGAAACTGCGTTCAATGCAAAAAGTTCTTCTGGAGGTTCATCTCAGGGATCAAGTAGCAAAACTAGATTTTCTTCATATCCATCATTCGATCTAAATTTTTCAGCAACCAAGAGTGGCAAAGTTCTTCAATGCAACATTGCTTTAAATCTTGAGAATGATCAAAATTACTCTGAAGAAATAGCCAAAAGTCACATATCTTTGTTGGTGACTGTGTTAGAGTCGTATGGGAGTTTAGTTGCAGGAAGGATCAGAAATCTAATGTTGACAAAAGAGGATTACGATCAGGTTGATGCTGAGGAGATGGAACTTATGGATATAAAGTGGTGTTTGGCTAGCGTGTTGAGAAGAGCTGAGAAGTTTAAACAAATCACAGGAAGAGATGATTTTCGTGATGCAAATGTTTCTACTTTAGGCTTTGATAAATCTAAAGTTACTTGTTTTCGTTGCAGGGAAAAAGGGCATTTCAAGCGAGAATGCACAAACCGTGAAGCATGTGGAGCTCAAAATC
Organism: Helianthus tuberosus; assembly: GCA_030545235.1. Lineage (NCBI taxonomy): Eukaryota > Viridiplantae > Streptophyta > Magnoliopsida > Asterales > Asteraceae > Helianthus > Helianthus tuberosus. The sequence goes on from JARYGA010013527.1 coordinate 20,696, forward strand.
CTTTCAACAACAATGATTATTATCGGAAAGCGATTTATCATCAAGTTGCTCAACAGCCATATCAACAACAATCACAAACTGCTCATGCTAGGAAGGAAATTGAAGAATCAAAGAAAGCTTATCTTGTTAATCAAGATGATGGAAGATCATCAAAAGGATTTAGTTGGGACAAATATATTTCAGCTGAGAGTAAAGCATGTCTGACAGATCAAGATGATGAAAGGCTTCCAAAAGATTTCAGTTGGGATGATTATGATCCTAACAGAAAAACAGATCATAAAGCTTTTGTTGCTCAAAAAGTTGAAGATGATGATAATGATTATTGGGCAAATAGTATGAAAGAGCATTTAGAATATCTAGCCGAGAGAGATGCTGAAAGGGCTCGAATGGCAAAGAAGAAGGTTGAAAAACAAGATGATCGTGATGATGATAATTTGTATTATGCAGAAAGAATGGAAGAGTATTTAAAATCTTGAGCCAAGAAAGATAAGAATGAGGATGAAGAGGTTCGAGTGATAAAGCAGAAAGAAATTCCAGTTTTCGAGATTAAAAAAGAAGCTGTTGCAAAAAAGGTGTCTGAGAATTGTGAAAATTATGAGACTATGAAAAAGCAAAACAATGAATTGATTCACAATATGAACAGGTTGAAAGAATCGTATGATGTCTTAAACAAAACCATGAATCAATAAAACGAATCAAGCAGTGAACAAGCTACAGCCATGAAGACACTCAATGGAGCATACATGATAAAGCAGGAAATGGTCAATTATTACATTGGGATGTGTGCTGAGCTTGAACAAAAGTTGGAAACTCAGAGAATCGAAACTGAGAGAGTAAACAAATTATTGAAAAGTTACTCATGTTCTTCTTATGTGATTGACAGGATTTACTCCACAGTTGAAGGCATGAAGGCATTTGAGAAAGAAACATCTGAAGTGAAGAAATCTGAAACAAAAGAGGATACTGAAGTGAAGAATTCTGGTAAGAAACAAAGTTTTGGCTATAACAAGTGTCCACCCCCGCTTGAAAATGGATATTCTCCACAAAATTCAAATTCAGAAAGAGTCAAAAAGGCAACCAACTTACAGTGGGAATCTGAGCCTTCAGATAACTTGCCAGATAACATTGATGTCACTTTCACATCATCCGACACTGATCATGAGTCTGAGATAATTAAGAAAGTGGTCGATCAGGTGTTGGATAAAGATGAAACGGAGGAGTCAAAGTCAGATTCAAAGTCTGAGTCTGACACTTCAAGTCCAACAGTAAAAAAGGGCAAAAGGGTTTACAATAAAGATTTTCTGATGTCAAAAAATAATTTGAATGATGAAACATTCAAAGTAGCATATATCTTGAATGATTCTGAAAAATTATATTCTGATGAAGAATTTCCAATAAGAGGTGTTAACACTGAAATGATTAAAAAGGTTTTCAAACTAACAGAAATCAATATTACTGAAATAAAAGATGTAAATCTTTCTGAAAAACCTAAAAAATACACCTCAAGAGTTCAACAAAAGTTAAACAAGAAAAAAGGTTACAGTTCTGGTTCTGGTTTTCAAAAGAAACCAAACCATAACGGTAATTTCAAAAAGAATGGATTTGGTTTTATTCCACCAAAAAATCATAAAAATGAGAAAACTTATAAATCAAAAACTGTTTTTGTTTCAGGAACATCATCTGAAGAAGAAAATGAGCATTTGTTCAGGAAACAGAAAAACAAAGAATTCCTTGCAAAGAAGCAAGAGGAAATGAAGAAAGATGTTGCTCAGAAGAAGGAGACAAGAACCTGTTTTCAATGCAAAACAGTTGGCCATATTGCCAGGAATTGTCCAAAGGCAATCCAAACAAAACAGGGGGTCTCTGATAAACTCAAAGGAAAAGTTGTTGAGAATGAACTACCAACCAAACCATTTAAAGTTTTAAAAAATTCAAAGTTTGAGGTTGGTGAATGTTCAAAAAGTTTTTACAAAAGAAGAGTGAATCTTGACAACCAAAAGTGGGTTGTTAAGAAATCAGATGATAGTTCTAGCAATGATTCTGATTCGTCAAAATCAGAGGAGCCACAAGTTGAGCTAAAAGAAAGAAATTCAGTTCCGTCAATGGATGACGTAAACTTTCCACCATTGAGAACTGAAAATTATAAACAAAAAGTTGGCAAAGTTGAGATTTCAAATCAATTTTTTTCCTGAGAAGAAAGAATTTGATGTTGAAAAAGCCTTTAACCCCACAGTTAAAAATATTTTTGGAAAAATGGTTGACAGGAAGGTCAAAGGGGTAAAGGAATTTTATGAAAAGAAAGCGCATAAACCAGATGAAGATGGTTCATCCCAGGTTAGTAACTGGGATAGAACCTATCATGACTAAAAATCTGGACTTGCCGGAGCTCCCAAGTTGGTAATCGTGGAGTAGGAATCGGCATCTTTTTTGAGAAATTCACATTTGTGATATTTCGACCTACAAGTGGTAGAATTTTTGAAAACTGTCATATTTCAATTTACAAAGGGTATGTTTGATAAGTGAACCTACAAGTGGTTGAAAAAGTGGTTTTCACCTACAAATGGTTAATCAAGGTCATTAAGTTGAACTTGATTTAACTTTCATGCAAATGGTTGAAGAAACAAAGTGATGAATGAATCCCCGATTTTACAAATGGTATCATCAAAACTTATTTTCCAGAAAAACCATTTTGATTAAAACAAACTTAAGTGTTTTGAAATCATAATGGGAAAATAGTTTGTTGTCAGGGGGAGTTTTGATTGTTTATGCCAAGTGGATGGCGAATTGAAGTAATTCACGTCATGTTGTCATGTTATTTGTACAGTTTATTGCTTTCATTTTCAAATTTTCCCAGAAAATCAAAATTGAAACATATTTTGATTTTAGGGGGAGTAAAAAATTTTTTTAGAAATTTCGAAAATTTGAAAAAAGCCAAAAACATGATAAAATCCAAAATGTCAAAAACATCGAAAAATTAAAAATGAGTTTTGTTGTGAAAAAGAGGAAATGATAGTACATCAGTTAGACTGTCACAGTACGCTAAAGAAATGGAAAGTTAAAATGTGATAAACGGTCTCACTAAAGATGTGACGATAGGCTCAGCTAGACTAGTAGATTTGCGATAACGATACAAACTTAAATGAACAAGCCTAGTTCTAGTGGGAAACGCGGTTGAAAGCATAGTACTTAGTTTTATCCTTCGTGACTATGTACCTACTCAGTAATCGCTGAATGCTAAAAGAGTATAAAAACTGGTCAGTTTGTGAACTTTCACAACTTGCTGAAAAGGTCACTGTGATTGTGCATTTCATTTTGCAAAAATTTAAACTTGTTTGATTTCTTTATTTTGTTTAAGCATTGGACATCCTCTGCGTATACGTGAGTATCGAACTAGATGTTAGTGCCTAAACATTCTGCTTTATTTTTTCTTGGTGTTTCGTTCAAATCTTGGATCACCTGTGCGTATATGTGAATATCGAACTAGTGGTTAAGATCTAAACAATATTCAACTTGTTTTTATTTCTTATTTTGTTTAAACATTGGACTTTCTCTGCGTATCGAAAGATCGACCTGATTGTTAATGTTTAAACATTTTGTGTTGTTTTCGCACATATCACAGTTGATGAAAGTTTAAAGGCATTACTCGAGTCAGTGTATTGCATGATGAGGAGATATGCTGAGATCGTGGGGTTCATAAGAATTTAGTGCAAAATTAATATATCTTAACGTATCGGTAAGCATTTCGAAAGTTTTTAGATTGAGTTTAAGAGGATAACAATATCGTCAATATATGTGAATCGTTTAGAACTTAATATGTTTAAAGCTTAACGGTGCTAGTGATTTGTCAAAAACTGATATGATCCTCTTACACAAGCTCACAAAAATATTGTTTGTAAATATTTCTTTACTGCTTTCCATTAAAAACAAAAACCCAAAAAGATTTTCGTAGTGTTTTAGCATAAAAATTTTTAAAAATACAAAAAGATTTTCGACAACTGATGTTGGAGAGCTGATTTTCAAAATTCCAAGTGTTAAACATGATGAACAAGTGGGTTGGGAGAGTTGATTTTGAAATGAAAATTTGTTATATATAAATATACCCAAAAAGTAAGCTGTTGATAGTTAAACGATACCTGCAAGTGATTTCTAAATTTGTCAAAATTGTCAAATTTTTGAAATTTATTGTGAGGTAGAGTTTTTGCAGGCAGAAGCAGCCAGGATACGACTCCTAAAAGATATGTGAAAGCCAGGTTCCGATTCCTGTTGCTACGGAGAGCCAGGAAACGGTTCTGAACCTGTGAAAGCTGCAAAACGTGAGCAAAATTTGAGCCAGGTCATGATCCTAGAACGAGAATTCCAGACTGCGATCCCAGCTTATCGAAAGGGGGAGTCTGAAGATGTAAGAATCAGTTTCTGATCTTGGATCAACATTCAAGGAGGAGTTTGAATGATAAAGAGCCGAGTTTGAATCATGCTGTCTACGCAAGCTGCTGATGCTAAAGAACTTAAGGAATCAAGAGATCTGATCAAGAGAAGATAGAGACAGGTTGAGATTCTGGAAAAGAGAGAAAGAGATTGATTGAGGATGCTTACAATGGAGAATATTTTGGAGAGTGCTCGAAGACTAATAAAGACTGAAGATGTGACATACCGAAGACTCGACACTAAAGACTTCGTCAACATCCAAGGGGGAGTCTGTTGGTGCATATGCCTGTCGGCTTCGTCTTGTATCGAGTCTTGTATTAGATTAGATAGATCAGGGCACGAAATACGAGAAAAATGTGAAACATATAGGTTGGATCCATTTCGCACGAAATGGAAAGAGTTCATTTCGTACAAAATGGAGATGGTCATTTCGCACGAAATGAGAAGACCATTTCGTGTGAACCATCTCGTGCGGAATGGTGAGCCTATAAATAGGTGCCTTGTTCAAATCATTTGTAACGTTTTCGATTCCGGTAGCGAAGCTCTGCCGAAGTGTCTCCAGCATTGTAAAAGGATCTGATATCAATATAAGAGACAGTTAAAGGGAATCTAAGTGCAAATCAGCTGTAATAACTCCGATACGTTTGTTTCCGCCACTCGTATTGGACGAGATCTCTTCTGAACGACTCGTTTGGTCGTGCAAACGATCCTACGCACCTTCGCCTGTCAATTCACATTTAATCGGGTTGAAAAATGACGACTGTCATGTCATGAGATGATAGTTTTGAAAGATTAACAACACATGAAGATTAAAACACCTTTTGTTCAGGATCTGCATAGAGGCTATCCAATGGAAATAGTAATTGTGACCATAACAAAATAATATGATCTTTAGTGATTGAATTAATTACAACAAAACAAAAAAAAAGTATCAAATCATATGTTATATATCAACCAACCCTCTCGGTTTTTGAAACTTAAAGTCAAGGGGTGTTTGGTTCGACGGAATTGGTATCTAAATTTCATTCCTAACCTATTTAGTTCGAAGATTAACAAACCAAACATGATTATTTTTTCAACCAAATGCATCACAAATCTCCAAACATCCCCTAAGATGAATACAAAAAGGAAATGATTACCCTTTCAGCAAGGATGCAGGCTTTTTTAGGTTCACCGATACCAATAGCAATTAGCTTCACACCAGCAGCTTCAAATCTTGCTTTAGATTCTTTAAGAGTGGATTTGAGTTCCCAACTATACACGTTACAAAACAAAAATTATACATCGAATAATGGAATTACAATTCCATTTATTGTTTTGGTCACACTTATCAAAACAAATAATCAAACTTTAAACTGATTACCAGCAAGGGCATCCAAAGTGCCTTAGAAGAGCAACAACAGCAATCCCCTAGAGAAAATAACCAGAATCATGTCATTTTCAATTTCGAATTCAAGTTACTATTAATCAATTAATCACTGCAAATATCATGATTACATCTAGTTCTCCTTAATACAATTCACAATCAGCACAATCAACACAATCAATGATAAAATCGAAGATAGATGGGATCTATCCTCACCGTACACGTCTTCAACACCACCACCAACAGATGCACTCGGTTTTTTTACCATCAGACTCATCAACTTCAGCCGCCACCGGAGCATTCATCTCCTTCACAGCACTATGTGTATAACAAATATTAGGGCACGAAACAGGGAAGCAAAAGGAATGAGATAAAGTAAAAATTACCGGCGATTAGCAGAAGAAGATTGCAGTGTCTGTTGGAGTTTTCTTATCTTCTTCTCCGTTGAAGTTTTCTTATCTTCTTCTCCATTGCCATTGCTGCAATCTGTGCTTTGTGATTTTGTTAATGAGGGTTTGAAGGAAGAAATGGGTAGGTTGATGATTTTAGGGATGAGAGAGAAATGGATTGAATTTTGAAAGTGAAGCCAGGATTTTGAATTTTTGATTAGTGAACTCAGTTTATATACGTATATATTTTGAATTTTGAATCTGGAGCCAAAATTTTGAATTTTGAATGTGAGCAGAGGTTTTTTGAATTTTAAATGAACATCAGTGGTTTCAATTACGAATAAGGGCAGAGCTTTGAAATTAGAGGGTGGGCCAGTGCTTTCAATTATGAATGAGGGCAGAGGTTTGCCCATTTGTATGTGGGCAGACCTTTGAAAAAGGTGATTGTGGGCCAGCTTTGAAACTTAAAATCTTTTAATATTAAGGTTTATGATGTAAAAATGACATAAGAAAAGTCTTGTTGGACAGCCTCTATGGCTGCCAACTAAGCTTTTCTTATGTCATTGCAGTTTCTTCTTTTATAGTAAATATAGATTTACAATTAAGGGTTTAGTTTTTCTACAAAGGCTCCTAATTGTAAGAAGTGTAAGAAGAATTTATAGAGTGACAAGTGTCCAATAACCTAAAACCTAAACCCACTACATCACCACCCAAAACCTAAACACCCACCCCTCACCCCCCAAAAACCTAAAAAAACCTAACCTCCCCCATCACCCACCCAAAAAAAAATTGTTTTTTTTTTTTTTGTGGGTGATGGGGGAGGGGGTTTAGGTTTTTGGGTGGTGGTGGGTGTTTTTTTTTTTTTTTTTTTTTTTGTAGTGAGTTTTTTTAGGAGTCTTTGTACCCTTCTTACAATTAGGAGCCTTTGTATTTGATCATAATCCTTACAATGAATATTATTTATAAAATACTAATATATTGGTCACTAAAATCATCTAATCACTATAAAAAAATTAAAAACCTCTTAAACTATTGTATTCAGAAAAATTTAATCCAACTAGTTATGTTTTATGGTTATATAAAATAGTGTAAGTAATTTTATTTTTTATATTGGAAAGGTAAATATTAACCTAAAATAAAGGCTTAACCCCACCAAGACAAAGAATTACATGTTTGGCCACCCGAATATCAAACTTTGTTGTTTGAAAATACATCTACACTTCACTAGTAACCCCCTAAAATAATACTTTAATATTAGAAATAATTGCATCTACTCGAAATGGTTGTAGGATAATTTATTTCAACCGGTGAAACCATACTATATATCTCACATCACATCTTCTCTTTGTCACCTGAGTATACCAAAAAACATATAGTCTATCTGATCACTATACATGGTGGCTCTGACTGGTGCACCATTGTGATGATCATGTCGCCCGTGATAAGCGAGGCCCTCTTATCCGGTTTCCCGATAACCTCCACCACCCTCAGCCGCCGCACTCACTCTCTTCAATCTTTTTCCGTCGTGTTTCTCTATTGGTTTTACGTCTTCTCATGAAAACCAACACCTTTTTCTATTTTTATTAGTGTTATACGTATATATAACACATAAACGTACCCAGTAAAATCCCACTCGTAACAAATAAGCTATTGGTAGGTTCTGAAAAGTGTGGCATAAATACACGTATATATTCACTTGTTAAGTTTTTAAGTGAACACCACTACATTTTGGATATTTGATCAACATGGTAGTTTGTGGTGTGCCAAAGTTTCTCGAGTCAACTCAGTTCCTATTGTCAAGTTCAGATGATCATCAAGATTCAACCTTGAGGAAGCGGAAAAGAATGATATCGAACAGGGAATCCGCTAGGAGATCGAGAATACGCAAAAAGAAACATTTCGGTGATCTTGTGTTGCAAGTGAGTCAACTCGTGAGTGACAACAAACACATGGCCATCAACTTGAAAGATACAACTCAGATGTACCTCAATTTGGAGTATGAGAACTCGATTCTTAGAACTCAGTTAGCTGAGTTGACTCACCGATTAGAGTCACTTACTAACATCATCAATGGGTTCAACTCACTTAGTGACAACCATGGAACTGAAGCATCTATAATGTGGGGAATGGATGATGCATTGTTGGTTCATTGTGATAATATGTTGCATGACAATGAACATTTTATGGTTGAAATGTTCTTGAATTAATCAAACTCTAAGTTGTACTTGTCTTTTCGTTATTGTTATCGAAATGTTTTGGATTTTTAACCACACCTTTAAACAAAATCGGTACAAGAAAAAGCATCTATAGCGATAAGAGCTACGTTGACAACATGTCTCCTCGGCATAGGTTGACATATGGCGATGATAGAAGTATCATCGCCATAGACTTTCAAAGATTTGTAGATTAGGTTAGCGAGAATTGTCGTTATAGGTAAAAACAATTTTTTTTTTTTTTTGAAAATAAGGTAAAAACAATTATCTTGGTTTTCTTTCATTCTTGATTAATAATTAATATATAAAAAGAAGACGATTTCACCTATGGTATTAGGTGACACTCCAAGCTCATACCATTCCTATCAAAGCCAGGGGCGCAGGATTTAAGGGGAGGGGAGGGGCGCCCAACCCTGCGAATTTTTCGGTCAGTAGTGTTATATATGTACGTTTCGTATAGGATTTTGTAGGTATATACATTTTCGACCCCTCGGTTTTATAAAAAAAATATAGGTATATACGTTTTCGACTCCCCGGTTTTAATTTTTTTTATTTATATAGCCCAAATAAAGTATTTAATTAGCCCAAATATTATAGCCCAAATCATTATATTTGGTAGAATACTAGAATGTATATTATATAACCCAAATCAAATCATTATATAGCCCAACTTAAAAGCCTACCATATCAAAAAAAAATCCAAATTCGTTTACTTTGGGACATCGACCAGAAGAATAGAAGCCACAAGCCAGAACTGCAGAAGGGGGGAAAAACGCAGGTTCCAGAACTGTTCGACTTCAGCTTCTTGTTCGAGAAAAAAGCCAAAACGCTGCTCGTTGTTGTGGTCTTTACTCTTGTTCGACTTCTTCAATCTTCATAAAGTTAAAGGTATGTGTTTTTTATTTTTAGGTTTAATTTAGGGCTGCAATTTATGTGATTTAGGTTGAAATTAAGGGTGAAATTAGTCGGAATTTTTGCCCTAAACTTGTTGAATCTTTCTATAACTATATCTAATTTTATTTGTTTAATCTTACTGTGATTTGATTTAGATAGAAATTAGAGTTTGAAATTTAGGATGATTTGCTAACTTGTTTTGTTATTAGATTATGCTATGGTGAAGAATAAAATGATAACTTTTTTTTAATGTTTGAGAATGTTTTTTATTTGATATTAATGTTTGACCAGACCCGACCCGAATCGAATCACCGACGTCCGACCCAAACATACACCTCGAAACTACGCGATAGAATTTTTTTTTAGGTCCGTTACCTTTCGACCCCCCGAACTTTTTTTTCAAGCTTCGCCACTGATCAAAGCTCAATGTGTTACATAATATTAAACAAACATATATAATTTAAATATGAATTGTTAGAATTCACTGTATTTCATATTTGAAGTTGGCTTTTTAGACAAGTTAAGGATTGGCATTATTAATTAATATTAATATTATATATATATATATATTAATAATAGAAGATATTGAATAATAATTTTTAATATTATAATAACTAGCGGTAAGACCCGTGTGCAAACACGAGTGATTTCTTAGAAAACCATGCATAACACATATCAATAGAACGTATAGATACATCTATATATATTGTACCAAAACTTGTTATCTATTATAGATAATAGACAACTATAAACGTGCATAATCAGTTAATATATAAGATACATATGAGTATTTCCATTGTCCTATCCCAAAAAAAAAAAAAAAGAGTACCCACCAATTGACAATGAAACTTGTTTATAGACATAACTCCATATAGAACATGTCTAAGAAGCAAAATTAGTACCACCGACGAACCAAATGTACAACCACAAACAATCATGACATGAAACGCTGTCTATAAATCTTCAATCAACGCAACATAAACTAAGAGAACTTTATCTTTGTCACGAAATGCACAACTTTTGTTAACTTCAGCAATTGAGTAGACTTGTAAAATTCAAACGAAAGTTCATCACCAAAAGCAATATTGCAAGATCTCAGATAAGAAGACCATCCAACAATAGCGTAGTTGAATCCAGTATTGGTTTTTTGAGATGTTGTAAGACATTCCTGGACTTCACATTTGAGATTTTGGATCTTGACAGGCTTAGGATTATCAGTATGCAGATCCAACGCAGAAGATACATCTGATGGCAGATGCTAAAAAACAGAAAATTGAATAATGAATTTTATAAAATATTGATATATAACTGAAATTGTTGAAATAACGAAACAAAGTAAGGACTGCAAAAACTTACAAGCATGTCTTCAGCATGTGTGGTGAAGTGTAGACTGGCTCTGAAGTGAATGATACTAAATGAACCTTTTGAACTTTACACGGTCTATCAACAGCTTGGTTATCCTCTACAATTGTCTTGCCACGAAGATTGTGCATCTTTTCAACCTAAGTAAATTAATTTAGACTATAACAACTCTAATTCTTGAAATTTTGTAACTTTCTTTAGAGTAAATTGCCATTTTAGTCCCTGAGTTTTGTCCAAATTTGCCACTTTGATCCAAATAGTTTTTTTTGTGCCTCTGGGTCCCTGACTTTTACATTTTGTTGCCATTTTGATCATTTTGTCTAACTCCATCCAAAAACCCAGTTTGTAACAGGGGTATTTTGGGGATTTCCTTAAAAAATGTTTTCAGTTGCCATTTTGATCCAATTCCAAAAAATCAAAAAAAATCCAAAAAATCAAAAAAATTCCAAAAAAATCTAAAAATAAAAATAATTCTAAAAAATCATAAAAATTCTAAAAAATCTAAAAATAAAAAAAAATCTAAAAAATTCTAAAAAATCCAAAAATCATTAAATGTTTCGGCACGAACCGTTTCGACCCGTACCGTTTCGAACCCGAACCGTTTCGAGCCGAACCGTTTCGACGCGAAGCGTTTCGACCCGTACCGTTTCGAACCGTACCGTTTCGACGCGAACCGTTTCGAGCCGAACCGTTTCGACACGAACCGTTTCGACCCGTACCGTTTCGAACCCGAACCGTTTCGAGCCGAACCGTTTCGACGCGAAGCGTTTCGATCCGTACCGTTTCAAACCGTACCGTTTCGACGCGAACCGTTTCGAACCGAACCGTTTCGACCCGTACCGTTTCGACCCGTACCGTTTCGAACCGTACCGTTTCGACGCGAACCGTTTCGAACCGAAACGGTTCGACCCGTACCGTTTCGACCCGTACCGTTTCGAACCGTACCGTTTCGACGCGAATCGTTTCGAACCGAACCGTTTCGACCCGTACCGTATCGAACCGTACCGTTTCGACCCGAACCGTTTCGACGCGAAATGTTTCGACCCGTACCGTTTCGACGCGAACCGTTTCGAACCGAACCGTTTTGACGCGAACCGTTTCGAACCGTACCGTATCGAACCGAACCGTTTCGACGCGAACCGTTTCGAGCCCGTACCGTATCGAACCCGAACCGTTTCGAGCCGAACCATTTCGACACGAACCGTTTCGAACCGTACCGTATCGAAACGGTTCGGCTCGAAACGGTTCGGGTTCGAAACGGTACTGTTCGATACGGTACGGGTTCGAAACGGTTCGCGTCGAAACGGTTCGGTTCGATACGGTACGGGTCGAAACGGTTCGGTTCGAAACGGTACGGGTCGAAACGGTTCGTGCCGAAACATTTAATGATTTTTGGATTTTTTAGAATTTTTCTGATTTTTTAGAATTTTTTTATTTTTAGATTTTTTTGAATTTTTTAGATTTTTTCGAATTTTTTTTATTTTTATATTTTTTTGAATTTTTTGGAATTTTTTTGATTTTTTGGAATTGGATCAAAATGGCAACTGAAAACAATAGTGATTAAGTACAAACTGGGTTTTTGGATGAAGTTAGACAAAATGATCAAAATGACAACAAAATGTAAAAGTCAGGGACCCAGAGGCACACAAAAAACTATTTGGATCAAAGTGGCAAATTTGGACAAAACTCAGGGACTAAAATGGCAATTTACTCCTTTCTTTATCAACACAAACTATCTTCTCAACTCAGCTTTGAAGTTTAAGACTCAATCATACAGAAGAATATCAATATATTGAGACAATAATAAAATGGACAGTGTAAAACTAATAAACGCTTACATTAGATACAACACTTGAAGAGGCAGGAATGTCACAAACAGAAAAATCTTTAGACTGAAGTTGAGGATCGTTAACATCATCAGCTATTTTTGTAGAATGATCTTCATGCTACAACAAAATTTTAAAAAACCTTGTTATACTTATTATACAATAAAATATATCCATAGGAAATCATAAACTTACAGCATTTTTAACATCTGACTCATCAACCAGACGCGCAACCTTTGAATCAAATAGCCCATCATCAGCAGACTATATTTATAAGAATGATCATATATAAGAAACCATATTTTAAATCATAATAATAAGTAAATATTACATGTGTATATATATTTAAAAATATCCTCAAAACTCGTAAACTGCTTAGAATTACCAACCGTAGCTCCAGTCTCATCATCATCTAAAGCAACTTCCCCGGAATCCAGAACTTGTTTGTGTTTATGTCAAACCCCGATATTTTCACGTATTACCGGTGGACGCGGTGGGGAGTATCGTGACGTAGTTGATATCATCATGATCAATAATCACAGTTCAAAGCACAGCGGAAGTCTAAAAGTAAATTATTACAAACCGAGTTGAAAGTACAATAAAATATTATACAACGGGTTGTAAGTGGATCCACAGGCGGATCTAAAACATAAGGAAATATTGTTCAACAGATTTAAGCATCAAAAGCTTGCACGACTCTTTATTTGATACTAGGAGTAGCCAGCCCATTACGAGTAGTACCTGCACTTAACCTTTTGAAAAATACGTTAGTTTACACTAGTAAATACAATTAACTGACTCTTTTTGAAAAGTGTTTATAAAATTAATTTAAATGCACAAGGCATAAATATTCTTTATTAACTTGGGACAATTATTTAAAAAATAATCTTGTATACAGTTTCACATGTTTGTCGTCCATTTAGGACCCGGTTAGAAGAGCCGGTTTAAGATTAATAGACACACCACTTGGTATAATACCCACAAGAAGTTTCCTTACGAGTGGGGTACCTTTTTACATACGCAACTGTCAGGTGTATGCCTACACCCCGTGCTTAAGTTGTGGCCATTTCTAATGACTGAGCCGAAGATATCAAGGACATGGTCATTAACCCCCCCCCCCCCAGAGGCATTGCATCAAACAAAACAGATTAAAACGGGTTATGCATCTTTTTAATCACAATCCGATTGTACGATTTCATACCCGACCAAGCGGTATTATTATAATACCGTATCCCAAGCCCGTATAACGAAAAATAAGTTAAAAGTATTTACCTGAGCTAAATATAAATTTAATCCCAGCCGTATATCAAATCAGCAAGTACAAATAGCTTTTACTGGGCTCCTAATCTGGAACGATGGTTTTTAATAACCTATTAGATTCCTAACGGGTCTTATTTAAGTCTTAACTTAGACCGGTTAGTTTTAATGAAAGGTTTACGGTTCAAAACGCAAGATTAAGCGAAGACCAGATTAGAATGTGATTTAGACCCGACAAGTTTGAAGACTTATATAAAATGGGTAAACTAAACACATTCTGGATTTTAAAGTAAAAATGATAAGGTTTGACCCGTTTCGGTTAATTTATGCAAACTAGTTACATAAACCGTACCGAACGCGTATATGCGCAACGGGTAACCAAATGAGTCATGAATAGGTTCCACAAGTTAATATGCTTTAAATGTGTTGTGATATCAGTAGGATACCTTCCATTATGCCCAAAACGAATTTAAAACCAATTTATGCCCCGTAGGGGTATTTTGGTCATTTTAATGTTTATAAAAGAGGTTAAATGGTAATCTGAGGTTCTGGTCTAAAACAATCAGTAAAAATATTCATTTTAATAAGTGATATCAGTAAGATATCATACATATGTGAATTTTATCATTTATGGCCAAACTATGCACCGTAGGGGCATTTTGGTCATTTCACATATGTTATGAGGGTCAAATTTGGAAATCTGAGTTAAAAACTTTTACTTACTGTTAAAGTATAAAAATTTATTCATAACATCAGTAGGTAACAAGTCTTAGGTGCCTAATATGGTTTTAAACCATACTATGCGCCTAAATCGCATAAAAGTCGGTATTTGACGATATTCGGGTTGATTAAAGAAATCTGAGATTTTGACCAGCCTTTATAGTTTAAAATAACTTATTTATTATATAAAATCAGTAGAAAAAGGTTTGATATGTAAAGGATGTGTAAAACTCATTTTATTAGCGAAAAGGGCATTATCGTCAATTACCGAGCCTATGCAAGAACTCTATGTTATGATCAGTTTAAAATTTAATAAAAATTTCCAAAAATCCCTAAATATTATATTACATCAGTGGGTAAAGGGTTTGGTGTCAAAATTTGGGTTTAAATAGGATTTATGTCGAAAATGCCGTTTAATTAATAAAAAGGCTTTCATTTACGATATTGTGCATAACTCTCATTTTAGACCATAAACTGATGTCAAACTTTTAGGACATACTTAAATATCAGTAATAAAGGTTTTTGTCCTCTCACATTTTCAAAAATCCATTTTCAAAAATCTAGTTTTAATATCAAAAGGGCATTATGGTCAACATTTAAGCATTTAACGGAAACATGCAAATGATTCGGATTTCTAAGGAACCATATAGTATTATCTCAGAGGATTATACTGACATAAAATATGGCCCTAAAGGAACCCTAAGGCATATCTAAAACAAGCTAAATCGGGTCAGAACTGAAAGTCAAAGCAAAAGTCTACTTTTGCGACTTTCGGTTGTGAACCGAGCCTAAACTCAGAATTGTCGGGTTGAACATGCCTAAACATGTTCTTATATTATTTACCAAGTTATTTTAGTGTTAAAACATGTTCCATAACCTTTTGCATTATCAGTTATGAATTTATTTGTAAAAATTGCTTCTGTTGACTTTTTATTAATAAGTTTGACCCGACAATTGACCAAGTTAGAGTGATAATCAGTAGGTGCCATTTTAAGGGTTTATTACCTATATAATTACCAACTCATAGCCACTTTCAATTCAAATAATGGCTGGACCGTTAGTGATTAATCACTAAGTCAAAGCTTAATTACGATAGCTTTGACTTTTGGTCATTAAACTAATAAAACTTAAACTTGAGAAGCTAAGAATGCTTACAAGGACTCTTAGCACGAGATTAGAACAGAAGAAAGCTCTCTTGAACTCTAGGAAGCTCCAGAGAAAGAGTTTTGAAGTGAAAACCAAAGTGTGCAATTGAACAAGTGGAAACAAGGGTCTTATATAGGAACTTTGATGTATCAAGATCAAACCACATGTCCCTACATTGATCCCAGATGTTACCAGGTGTCCCTAGTGCATGAAAAACTGTTGGCTCAGACCCTGGTATCGAATTTAGGCATGCAAAGGTGGTGGAACAGGCTGAACATGCAGCTGTGCATTTTTTGTTTGCTGGTACTGCTCACGCGGCCCGCGTAAACATAAGAGAATGTTTACGCGGCCCGCGACAACCTGTAAATCCGGTAAAAACTTTTGCAGCTTTGCATTTTCAGTCCCTGGTCCATTTTAAGTTTATTTAACTTCCATTTATTGCACTTAGGACCCCCATAGTTAACTATTAAGGGCCTTGGGTCAATATTTAACTCCGTTAAGCTCCCGGTTAGTTGTAAGATCACCCGAAAAGTCTTGTTTTCATCAAAACTCCATAGAATTACTATCTAATTTTCTTAAGAGCCAAATATGCAATCGTTACAATGTTTTTGGGATCGTTAAAAGGTCACTCAGAGGTAACTTTTAACATGTTGACACCTTTAACCCCTATGCTTCGTAAAGTTTTAAATTTAAGCGCAAACGGCTTTCAATGTCCGATAATTTTATTCATCAACGAATACGAGCATCCTATGAGGTCATTCAGAGGCACTCGTTTGGCATGATGACACTTTTAATCCTTTTACTTGCATATTTACATTGTTTGACAACTTTAGTCCCTCGGAAACAATTCATTACACGTTTAAGTCCATGACACGTGTCTTTATTATATTGGTCGTGATTTTACGAGGTGTTACAGTTTAGCCTACAATATGGCATTTCAAAAGTTATTAGCATAATATAATAAAACTTACTTATCACCGTCATGTTATCAGATATGTATTTTATCAACAAATTTTTATACCGCAGCAAATAAGTCAAACCCATCATCTCCATAAACCAAATCATCCAAAACAACAACATCAGCTTTCTTGAAAGAAACCTCAGTTCCAGTTTTGGGGTGGAAAACGGAAAGCTCAAACGTTTTAGATGCAATCATGGTGAAAACCAACCAAGATTTAACTGCTATCGGAACTTCTTCAATCAATTTTAACCATCCATCAGTAAATCTGCATCCATCAGTCCATCCTTTCATCATAACATTCCAAAACCTTTTGCCAACATAGATAGTTGCCATCCCATACTCGTAATTTTTACCATAGAATTCTTTCCAAAATTTGTCAGCAATTAGCTATAGAAGAAGTAAAAATATAATTAGTGCAGACTTACAAATTTGATATGAACTAATGATCAACAGAAGTTACAACGGGTTAGTCAACAAAAGTTAAAATGAGAATTAGTCAACAGGGTTAGTCAACAGGAGTTACAGTATTTACACACAACCTAACCACTGTTGGCTATCAACTGTTACATACCTCTGTTGCTATCCAACAGAGGTTTCGTAACAACTGTCGTCCATTATGTCCTGCAGAGGTTGCAACGTGTACAGATCTTAAATATCAGATGTTAGTCAACCGACGTTAAAAGAGTTAGTCAACAGAAGTTAAAAAGGTTAGTCAACACACGTTAAGATTATAAGGAAACAGACGTTAAAAGGGCAAACAGATGTTAACAAGTTGTTGAGCTAGCAAAAAATGTTTACAGTAATTAACAAAATAATATATAGTTACTTACAGTCATGCCAAGTTCAGGTCTAATATTTGCTGAAATGTAAGAGTTCTCGTAGACATTTTCTTTAAAACATGAGACAACGAATGACAAACTTCCAATAGCTTTTACCAATACAACATTTTTGGTTTTCAAAAAACAATCTCTAACCAACTTTGTCCATCCATCCGTAAATATACAATGATCATCTCTCTTCCTTACTCGTACTAACCATGATTTGTCACCATCAAGTAGTTCTACAATTTGACCGTACGGGACCTCCTTGCTCCACAACAGACTCTTAAAATCAAGTGGTATATTGTGCGACAGTAGTTAACAAACATCTTACATCAAAAATTAATGTACAATCCTAATAGTAGCAAGAAAGTTAAAAAACATACCAAAAATATAAAATCATCTTCATTAAGGAATTTTAAAAAGGATGGTGTTTGATTGGATGGATTCATATCTGCAATAAAGAATTTAAACTTACAAGTTATAAAGACGAAGAGCATCCAATAAAAGTCATAGACAAACAACAACATAAAATAAACATCACTAACATCCCTTAAACTAAATCAGCACTTAAAAATCAAAAGTACCAAAGATTAACCAGACTATTTGTATAATCACACACTTAAGGTATTACAAAAACTAAGCACAAAACAAAAATCATCATCTCTCACAACAGTTACGCAAATTAACATCAACAAAAAATTATATGGTTGATTTATCAATCGTAATGTAGAAGACAACATCAAGAAGATGCATGCACAAATTAGGACAGAGAATGTTATCAGTAACTTCACTTAAGTTAATTCAGTACTTATAATTGATAAAAGTACACCAGATTACAGCAACTATTATTTGTTTCAACAAAGAATATGAAACACCATTTATGAGAAATACATTCTCATAACATCAAACAATTATTAATCTAACATTTATAATACAAACAATAACTTCAAAGAAACAATACTTGGTTTTATAGGGTGTAATCTATATTATGCAATAGAATGTAACACCCCGAAAAATATAAAACTTTATATTGAAATTATAAAGTATAAAATAAACAAAAATAAACTAACTAGGAATAAATAACCTAGTTAGTCATAAGTCTAGTTATAACAAGAAACTTGGTTGAAAACATGGAACAATCTAACTTAATAATAGATGGGGGACCAAAGTTGTCAAGTTTGAAACTTTAATTATTAAAACAAAATAAAAATACCAAACACACACTTTGAGTGTGTGTCTGGTTCATACAAAACACAGGGGGCGACCAAGAAACCCCCATCAAACCCTAGTTCATGTAAATTGCTCAAATTGAAGATCAAATTCAGTTCCAAATCAAAATTCGAGCATAAAAAAGTGATCTCCTCTGAAAAGGGGTCATAAGGCATGTAAATTTCATAGAAAATTTCCATCTAAATTTCTGAATGAACACAAGGCAATTCGAAATTTATGTTGCATGAATGTTGTTTGGATGAATTTGGAATGATGTTGAGTTTAGGAATAAACCCTAGTCAATTACATATTGAAATTTTGCTTATTACTTGTGAGATTCATAATCACCATTGAAGGTGTTAAGTGGGTTTTGTAGAAACATGTTAAACACTAGGATTATGATTGTTATTCTAGTGTAAATTGAGTTCTATGAAGTGAATTCAGGTTTGTTGATGTTAAAATTGATGTGAATTTGCTTAATTGATGAATCTTGGCTAAATGACAAGTTATGAACTTGATTATGAATTGTGTGAAATCATGCCCTTAAGGTGTTTGTAAAAATGCCTAAAAGAAGGCTTAAAAAACTGAAATTGAACTAAAACGCATATATGTAAATCATGGCGAACTAGTGCGTTAAATGTTAAAAAAAGAGAGAGTTCTAAACGGTTTGCGGTTGAACTCTATAGGAAAGGAAACTGGAACGTCAAATGGACAAGCCGGTGGTGACGCGCGTTTGAAGGGTGTGCTTTGAATGTACGTAACTATTAGTTTCGTTACATTATGCAAAAATGTTTAGTTATAGCTTGTTAATAGTATCGTGGTGTGATATGCGCGTTTGATGTGTCATTGAAGTGACGAAGTTCACTCGATAGATCAAACGGGTCAAATTTAATGATTAGAGTATGTTTGGTAAGCCATGGAAGTGATGAAGTTCACTCGGCAAACCAAATGGGTCAAAGTAAATGGTTAAAGTACGGTGGAAATAAACCATACGGGTTAAAATGAACGGTTAGAATCGTTCGGTGAATCATAGAGAACGGGTCAAATAATGGATAAAATGGTAGCGTTGAAGTGATATGATAATCACTTGTTGATTTTGAATCATGAAAGCATAGTCCGTTGGACGGACATGCCAAGAGCATAGCTTTTCTTAAAAGAATCCCATGATACGGGTCAAAAGGAAAAGTATCATATTTTGTCGATTAGTAACAATGTTTTGATTGAAATTGTTTGTAACAAGCATGACATATTGTGTGCATAAGTGTTGGGTGTGGTAGTGACTCCAATGTTGACAAGCCCGGGTAAAAGGGTAACTTTATTTAGAAACCATTGTGAGTAAATTTTGTATGGTTTGACAAATAACCAAACGGGTCTAATAAGTAAAAGGAGAATTCTTAGGCATCAGCCTATAAATGAGATTTTAGGCAAGTAATGATAATAAACGGGTCCGTATTTAAATTACGGACACGTAGGAAAAAGAATCGTGAAAAACGGACTTGTAGAATGAAAGTTATGGACGCTTAAGGATAGATTATTGGTAATTTATAGAGCTAGGAATTTGCAGCACAAAACCAAGCAACATTCTGTCGAAAATAGGGTGTCGCGTCGCGCGACACCATAACAGTTTCATGGTCGCGTCACGCGATGTCTGTCGCAGCCCGCGTAAGCCAAGACAGAATCCGTCGCGGCCCGCGTAAGCCAAGACAGAATCTGTCGCGGGGCGCGACAGACTCATAACCCAGAATTTTTGTTTCGTTTTCATTATTTGGTATTAGAACTTGATTATACGTGTCTTAACATTGTCAAAACTAACAATTAATGTGGTTTTGACCTTAGGTGAAGTCGGTCTCACTCCGGATGGCGATCAAGCATGAATTCAAGAACCGAACACAATATTTTGAAGCTTCATCATTTATCTATCTTTGATGTAGAAAATGTTTATGTTGTAAACACTTAACTTATCGTTTTGGATGTTTTAAACTAGTTAGTAGTTAACTAGAATACTGTTACTTTGCAAACTTCCGTTGGTATAACTTATGGAAATGAAGCATTTTGGTTTTTAAAAATGCGTATTTTATATTAAAATCTTAACTAAATGAGACGGGTGTTACAAGTTGGTAATCAGAGCTCAAGGTTGTTGACAAAGTGTGTTCGGTTCAAGCTTGATCAAACATCCGGTAAGAATTAGTTATTTTAGTAGATTTCATTAAAACATTAGAAAATGAATACGATTGGATGTGCATGGGAAGAGTGCGTAATACACTCAAACCCGGATCGTGCACCAAACATGAATGGTCTAAGCAAGTTGTGAACTTGGCTAAACCAAAACGAAAGATGCGAATGATATAAAATGAAATGTTTAATAATTAGCTAAAACATTTCAGATTCAAGAAGGCCGATGAAGGCAATGATGATACGGTGCCGATAGTCACCGAACAGATGAAAGAAATGTCCGGTGTAACCGGGGGCGAATCAGCATCTCAACTAACTGAAGAGATGGAAGCTAAAATTTCCAAGGAAGTCGGAAAGGCTGTAGAAGCCAGTTAACGCAGTTTGTAGAGAGACTACAAACCACAATCCTGCTAGTGGTGGAGGATATGATGACCGAATTAAAAGTCAGTCTCTCACAAGAAAAAGAAGACGGAAGAGTGTTGGATGTGAACCCAAGTCCTGTAAAGAAATCAAAGCCTAATAAAGCTTCTAGGAAATGAGTTACAATAAGGGAATCATCTCAGTGTGAAATATGTGGAAAAACTCACCGGGGCAAATGCTACTTTAGAAACAAACCATGTCCCATTTGTAGAAAAGTGGGACATGTGGTTGCAAATTGCCCGGGGAAGGTGTTAGTGTGTTATAAGTGTTATAACCCGGGACATAAAAGGTCCGAATGACCGGAATTGGTTGGAACCGAAGATACAGTTGACGCAAAATCTGATACCCTGAAAGAGAAGGCAAGGTCTTCCCACATGACAGCCGTAGAGGCTAAAGCTGAACCTTATGTCGTTTCAGGTACGTTTATTACAAATTTAATTTCACCATAAATTTTATTCAATACTAGTGTGAACAATAGTTGCATAGGGGCATACATGAGTAGTGACACGGGTGAATTATTGAAAAGAAATATATATGCATAAGAAAATAAACAATGGTGAGCATGTGAAACCGAGGCAAATGTAATCACGATAAATATTGCCGTGGGAAGGAGTGCGCGTACACTCGAACCCGGGAACTTAATAAAGTGAATAACTAATGTATTGGGAAGGAGTGTAATAACACCCGAACCCAGAAATTTGCAATAGTAATAGATGACAAGGACAAGGTTATAGACTTGGCCAAACCAAATAAGACATGTAGAAACTTCGTTTATATCAATAAACGATGTGGATAAATTCCATACAATGATATGGAATAATAAAACGAAATGAATTGATTTTGTTATTGTAACAATGGATTAAGGTCAAAAATGAGAGATTAAGACTCAGACAGAAATATCCTCGAGAAAGAAACTAAATGGATAATACATATTATTAGCTACGGTGAATAATGAAATATCAATAAATATGAAATTAGAACTTGGGTATGGGTAATTATCCAAGTAACATGTTATTAATAAAATTCTTATGAGGAAGAACGATAATCACATTAATAGGTGTAATTGTATAGAAGATTAGTAAAATAAACGTATTAAAAGTGTTGGAACAAAAGCGGGTAAAATCCCAAAAGCCGTATAACAATAGCACTGATTTTATCAAATAAGGCTTAAGAAATAAACCTTCAGGATATTGATAAAAGAGATGAATCTAGGGGTCACTAACAAAAGAAATATGGTGTTCGAATCAAAGTAAACAAAAATATAAATCAACAATTTAGAATGTCAAGGCATAAGGACAAAGTTGACTGTTATAAGTGATGGAATTCACACGAACAAGTCAAACGAGATGAATGAAAGAATAAAAGACTTGGTTGAGTAAAAGCGGTGGATTTCGCTGATACGACCCAATAAATCAAGAAACGAAGTCTTAATGCATGCCGGAACGGTTGCTATGAAAATAATTTCGGTAAAATACCCAATTGATATGTAGGTTTTCAGATATATGTGTAACCAATAGACGAGAACCCGGATTAAAAGTTAAAAGACTCGGATTAAGAGTTATGACTAGAAGACGATAAAATTTTGCAAAACAGAAATTTTGATAGTTAGGTTCAACTATTTCAATGTTGAACGGGTCGAATAAAGTATAACGCTCGGTAGTGCAAATAAGCGCAAAACTTTAATGGGAGCACAAAATATTAATAAACTTATGTGATGGGTCGTGAGAGTGTATAAAAAGGGGAAAATACAAACCAGACGACGGGAGCATTAAAACATTAAGATAAAAGAACCCAGATAACGGGTTGTAAATAAATAAATGTGTGAACCGGATAACGGTGAGTGGAAAACAAACCGGTGCGTAAATGACGTAGGAAGTCATAGAGTCGGAAGATTGGTCCTAAAAGAAAACGGGTGTAGCCTTAGACTACGGACAAATCGATAAAATTCGAAAATGAAAATGAAAGAATTTTAGGCGTAAAAAGGGTACCTTGACACCAAAAATGTATTTTTAAGAATATGGAATGACACAAGAAAAATTTGATCTATGGGATCATCATAACCTTTGGGATTATAAACAAGTAAGGGTAAAAAGGGCTAAATGAACCTCGTGTTAGCAATGGAAAGAAATAAACCCAAAAAGGGGTGAAAGCCTAAAGAAATAACCTACGAGGCTAAGCAAAAGAACCTACGGGTCACTTAGGGTAAAAACACGAGGACTGGTACGATTCCCCGCGTACTATAATAGCGGAAAAGAATAAATTCTTGTCGTCAATTCCTGAATATGAGAAATTGACATGAGTTAAAGAGATAGACGTTAAACTAAGATTTAGTTTTAGTAAGAAACAACATTTAACAAATATGAATATTATGAGACAAATTAGAAAAATAGTTAATAATAAAGGATATAGGTCTTAACACCTATAGGTGTAAGACGATACGTTAGAAAGAAGATTTTGATAATGAAAAGTTTATAAAAACTTAAACATGACGTGATGCGATGCGATCATAACCATAAAAGTGATATAGAATACAATCATGTTCTAGCGCAAGTTATGGGATAGGAGATTATAAATTCACATAAGTCCGATTGTGGCAAAGGGGTAGACCCAAACTAACGGGGCATAAGATGACGGAAAAATAGTATACCCGAATGACGAGGTATGAGGTAAAATGGTGACTAATCAGCCTAGCCGGTAAAGCAATTTATAGTCAAAGTAATGCTGTGACCAATGTTAAGCGTTTGGCAATATGGGATTAACGTGAAGTAAACATGCTGACGGACATAGTGACCGGGTGGTCAAGAGATAACTCGGTCAAAAAGGCGACAAAGATAGGAAATCAATAATAAAAGGTTACAGTCCATGAGGACATATGTCTAAAAGACGCACATGACAATACGAATGAAAAACTTTATACTAGAAAATAAAGAATGCCTTGAAAAAAAAAACTAAGATAGTTAGGTCCAAACCAAAGGACTACTTAAAGAAGGTTTCGGGGACGAAACCCTTTTAAGGGGGGTGGACTTGTAACACCCCGAAAAATATAAAACTTTATATTGAAATTATAAAGTATAAAATAAACGAAAATAAACTAACTGGGAATAAATAACCTAGTTAGTCATAAGTCTAGTTATAACAAGAAACTTGGTTGAAAACATGGAAAAATCTAACTTAATAATAGATGGGGGACCAAAGTTGTCAAGTTTGAAACTTTAATTATTAAAACAAAATAAAAATACTAAACACACACTTTGAGTGTGTGTCTGGTTCGTACAAAACACATGGGGTGACCAAGAAACCCCCATCAAACCCTAGTTCATGTAAATTGCTCAAATTGAAGACCAAATTTAGTTCCAAATCAAAATCGAGCATAAAATAGTGATCTCCTCTGAAAAGGGGTCATAAGGCATGTAAATTTCATAGAAAATTTCCATCTAAATTTCTGAATGAACACAAGGAAATTCGAAATTTATGTCGCATGAATGTTGTTTGGATGAATTTGGAATGATGTTGAGTTTAGGAATAAACCCTAGTCAATTACATATTGAAATTTTGCTTATTACTTGTGAGATTCATAATCACCATTGAAGGTGTTAAGTGGGTTTTGTAGAAACATGTTAAACACTAGGATTATGATTGTTATTCTAGTGTAAATTGAGTTCTATGAAGTGAATTCAGATTTGTTGATGTTAAAATTGATGTGAATTTGCTTAATTGGTGTTAATCTTGGCTAAATGACAAGTTATGAACTTGATTATGAATTGTGTGAAATCATGCCCTTAAGGTGTTTGTAAAAATGCCTAAAAGAATGCTTAAAAAAACTGAAATTGGAACTAAAACGCATATTTGTAAATTATTGTGAACTAATGCGTTATATGTTAAAAAAAAGAGAGTTCTAAACGGTTTGCGGTTGAACTCTATAGGAAAGGAAACCGGAACGTCAAGTGGACAAGCCGGTGGTGACGCGAGTTTGAAGGGTATGCTTTGAAGGTACGTAACTATTAGTTTCGTTACATTATGCAAAAATGTTTAGTTATAGCTTGTTAATAGTATCGTGGTGTGATATGCGCGTTTGATGTGTCATTGAAGTGACGAAGTTCACTCGATAGATCAAACGGGTCAAATTTAATGATTAGAGTATGTTTGGTAAGCCATGGAAGTGACGAAGTTCACTCGGAAAACCAAATGGGTCAAAGTAAATGGTTAAAGTATGGTGGAAATAAACCATACGAGTTGAAATGAACGGTTAGAATCGTTCGGTGAATCATAGAGAACGGGTAAAATAATGGATAAAATGGTAGCGTTGAAGTGATATGATAATCACTTGTTGATTTTGAATCATGAAAGCATAGTCCGTTGAACGGACATGCCAAGAGCGTAGCTTTACTTAAAAGAATCCCATGATACGGGTCAAAAGGAAAAGTATCATATTTTGTCGATTAGTAACAATGTTTTGATTGAAATTGTTCGTAACAAGCATGACATATTGTGTGCATAAGTGTTGGGTATGGTAGTGACTCCAATGTTGACAAGCCCGGGTAAAAGGGTAACTTTATTTAGAAACCATTGTGAGTAAATTTTGTATGGTTTGACAAATAACTAAACGGGTCGAATAAGTAAAAGGGGAATTCTTAGGCGATCAGCCTATAAATGAGATTTTAGGCAAGTAATGATAATAAACGGGTCGTATTTAAATTACGGACACGTAGGAAAAAGAATCGCGAAAAACGGACTTGTAGAATGAAAGTTATGGACGTTTAAAGATAGATTATTGGTAATTTATAGAGCTGGGAATCTGCAGCACAAAACCAAGCAACATTCTGCCGAAAATAGGGTGTCGCGTCGCGCGACACCATAACAGTTTCATGGTCGCGTCCCGCGACGTCTGTCGCGACCCGCGTAAGCCAAGACAGAATCTGTCGCGGGGCGCGACAGACTCATAACCCAGAATTTTTGTTTCGTTTTCATTATTTGGTATTAGAACTTGATTATACGTGTCTTAACATTGTCAAAACTAACAATTAACATGGCTTTGACCTTACGTGAAGTCGGTCTCACTCCGGATGGCGATCAAGCATGAATTTAAGAACCGAACACAATATTTTGAAGCTTCTGCGTTTATCTAACTTTGATGTAGAAAATGTTTATGTTGTAAACACTTAACTTATCGTTTTGGATGTTTTAAACTAGTTAGTAGTTAACTAGAATACTGTTACTTTGCAAACTTCCGTTGGTATAACTTATGGAAGTGAAGCATTTTGGTTTTTAAAAATGAGTATTTTATGTTAAAATCTTAACAAGATGAGACGGGTGTTACATAGAACCTTTCCGATTTTGATAAGAATGTTATGTGAGAAAACTTCTGAATATTTTTTCTGGAGCTTATGTTCAATAATGGAGATAAAAAGTATATTTAATGGAGTTAATACAGATGTTCCATTTACACTGGTTGGTTGGAATTAAGTTTTGTAAAATTTATACTTTACCCCCCTTTTCTTTAAAATAATGTAATTTTAGCACGGCATCAACCACTGCTTCAATATAAATTTAATGTTAAATAACAAAAGCTGATGTATTAATTCATGTATTTACATAATTAAAAGTAGTTTTTGAATCCCGATATTAAAGATTATTATAAGTCAAATAAATAAACAATTACAAGTTAATAGATAAATATCTTACTTTCAACAATTCCAATACGATCTGCTCTCTTCTTCTCTGGCAAAAAAAACTCTACAGTTTCTTCTTCTTCAGACTTGACGATCAGAAGTTTAAAGTTTTAGATTAGGTATGTTTTTTTGTTCTCTTGTGTATTTTACAGTTATGTTTTGACATGTTCTTTTCAATTTCTTCATTTCAAATTATATGGACATCAAAATCATAATCTGCTAATGTTAAAATAGATAAACTTATATGAACTTTTTTCTTTGTTTTATAATAAGATTTATATCAACTTATTTAGTTACATTTTGATTCATTCCATCTAAATAAGAATCTGAAATAATGTTGTTTCATAAATATTTGGTTGTATATTTTACGAATGGTTTTAGAATTATTGTATGAACTGCCATTTAGTATTGATATATTTCTTCTATCAATCTTAATTTTGATAAAATATTCTGCAATCAGTTTATAGTACTCATATGTCTGATTTGTAAGTGAATATAGCGTTGGCTGTTGAAAAAAATTGAAGTTTGAAGTTGAAACAAACATGGATATTTGAAAAGTTTAATGTTATATAATACTTTTTTATTATACAACAATATAAATTTCATCTTACACGGTGTTAGACTCATACTGTTGGTTGTAGGGACTATATTGATGTACACAACATATAACTTTGATCCTACAGGGTGTTGGATATTTTTTATACCTTAAATAGCATGCTTTTCAGATACAATTGATTTTATGTTTTAGTATTTAATTGTTATTGTATTTTTTACTTTCAGATGGAGTTTATGATAATTATCAATGTCTCTGAATTGATAGACGTAAGTAAGGGATTGGTAAGCTATATTTTTAGAACAACTTAACTCAAATCACAATTGTATGCTAAAATTGTATTCATAAAATTAAAGATATATTAAATCTTGTGTATTTTATATACATAGGTACTTCCAAGGATAATGAGTAACCAATTACCAAGAAAGTGTGAAGTAATAAAGTTAGTTGATTATACGAGATTTAAATATATGATTGCGGTACAGAGCATCGGTCATAAAAGTAAGAGGATAAACGGACCAGAATGGACTCGGTTTGTTGAAATTTACAGAAATAAGAATATAGGCAAGCTGTGTTTAAAACAATTGAAAGAAGTAAAATTTGAGATAAATGTTTTGAAAAATGTGGGATTGGAGATTAGAAAGGATGCCTCGAACAGAGATTATGTTCATCGTTGCTTGATACAGGCTGAAGAAGAAACATACTGCAAGTAGGTAAAATTGCTACCTTATTTTTATATATTGCCAGTGTATCTTTTGGGCTGTTAAAAAAACTTCTAATTTATATTTTGTATCCTATATAAAGTCGAATATGACATTTCTGAAATGTATGAAAATTATAGCATTTATCAAACGATTTGCTGAAGCTGTTGTCAGAGAGGAGATTAAAAATTGATTACTTGGTTGCAAAAGTACATGGACCAAAGCAGAGTAGTAAAGTTGATGTTTATTATGTTTTATCTCCTGAAAACAAAAAGGGATTGGCTGCTGGTTTTATGGGATCGGGATGGACAACTTTTTGTTTTGAAAATGACATTGAGAAAAGCTGCCAACTGTTGTTTCAATGAATGGGAAGTACTACTGAAGACCACTTTAACTTCACTGTCAAGATTTTTAACAAAGACGGGATTGGACTTCACGCGGAGACTAAACATCACTGCAGCCGTAGCAACCACCAACACCGCAAAAAGCGTCCACATTATAAGAAACAGTTTGAATACCATGTTATAGAGACACATAGTTTGGTATTTACATATCTACTTTTAATATGATTGATTTTACTTATAATGTTGGATCTATCTGTTATTACTTAAAGTATATGTTATTTTGAATGAATAACTAAAGAAAGAATTTTCTTTTACAGGCAATACCGAGGAAGTTTGTTCGAGAACGCCAGCTACATGAGTAACGTAGAGCTGTGTTGTCATTTGGTCATGTGAAGTTTCTGGTACAGCTGCTTGTAAGGAGAGATCCTAGAAGACCTGATGACAACGCCTATCTAGTGATGTATTCAAACTGGCAGCGTATCATGGATGAAATGGGAATATCTGTGGGCAAAAAGCTGAGGTTTGAGATAGTCGAAGAAAAAAGTGTGCCAGGAGATAAAGTACACTTTGAAGTTTGTTGATATAATCTCTGAACATCTTTTCAGCGTTTAATGATTTATGTTTTTGTTGATATGTTTGATGGACAAATTTCTTCTTCCAAAACTAACTTAAGAATGAAGTTATGTAATGTTAGTATATAAAGTTATATACTTTCAAAACTTTGTGGATTTACCTTCTTATATTTTACATCTAAACATTACTTTTTTGCATCACATTTCCTGGTCACTCAAGGAAAAGAAATATAAGACTCAAAATTAACAAAATTTACAACCTGTAATTACAAATAACAGTCTTTTAAACATCTGCTCCTCCCAAAGGGATAAACTCAACATCTATTTCGCTAAACTTTGCAAACCAAAAGGCCTGTTGAAGACAAAGACTGTTGAAGCAAAGTCTGTTAAACCAAACAACCTCTGCTAATGAACCAAACAACCTCTGTTGATGAACCAAAAGGTCTGTTGAAGACAAAGACTGCTGAAGCAAAGGTCTTCCAAAGAGAACCTCTACTGATGAAGCCAAATGTATGATGAATCTAAGTTCTGCTGTGGACCAACAGATATTGCAATTCAACAGAAGATCTTTAATATAAGATCTTTAACAGATGATGATCAACATCTCATAAGGTCTGTTGAAGAAAAGTCTATCAACAGATGCTAATGTAACTCAGATTCTAACAGTTCTTAGGCGTTAACAGATGTTAGGACGCTATAACAGTGCTTAGCCTCTAACAGATGTTAATGTATCTCAGACCCTAACAATTTTCCCACTAACCAATTGATTAAATTTTCATTCATTCACTAACAATAATATACAACCCTACTACTTGTGCAATACATGAATATCACCAAAAATGTATATAATGTATAATAACAATATTATATAACAAACAAAAGGTTAAATTTACTTGATATTCAAAGTGTAGACATTACATACCAAATACATCAGTTTAGATGCTTCAGATTGTAGCCATTGCATACCAAACTTTTAATCACAGTTTGTTAAAACAACAGTTAACAGACATAAATAAAAATCACAAGGAGACTTCAAAAATAAGTGGTTTCTACTTATCTCTCATAAGAAATGTTTTTTCATAAGCATCTAATTGTTAACCTTAGACAGCTTCTTCCGGGTTCTTCTCACGTTAGTGGATAGCTCACCAACATTCACAACATCAACATCTTGAGCTGTCCGCTTTCCATTAGGACTTGATCCAGAATCCTTTTCAACTTCAACAACTGAAGAGTCGGCCGTAACAGAGACAACATCCTTGCAACAGATCACAAAACATATTGGTCTCATTTAATAAAATAATGAACTCTAAAAACATATTAAACGTACGTTCAAAACTAAATACTCACCCTTGAAGTTCGTTCAGCAGACACCTGGGAAGATTTTGAAAGGTTAACATCTTTAACTTCAGCTACCTCTTGAGTAACCTAAAGGGTCATAATATATGATATTATATAAAAAAGTGCAGAATCCAGTTTTTGAACCTCAAAAGAAAAATAAATAGATTGAAAAAGTAATTTTATATACTACCTCATCAGTATTTTCATCACCGTTACCATCTCCACCAACCAACTCAGCAATTATTACTGGATCATCACATGTTTTTTGCACGGTATAAACGCGATAGTCATTTTTAAGATTGAATTCTGAAACATCAATCTTAAAAGCGACCTTCTTATCAACCAATCGAAATATCACATCAGCGAAACATTCAGTATCATTCGCCTTCACCTGCCTCTCTCTTATGTCACTCGCCACTAATCCAAGAAGCTTCTGAACATCTCTATCAAACATAACAAAATAAACACTACAACTCTTATCCTGTACCCGAACTTGCACCTTGAACCTGAAATATATACAAATGACTAAGTAAACTCCAAAATTATATTGAAATATCAATCTTAAACTGCTATTTATATAAACAAAATGTTAAATAATCATCATTTCTTTCTTTGTGGTGATGGATGTACATTCACTACGACATTTGCGACAAACCAAAAAAGTCGTAGGCAATTCAACAATATCATCTGAAACATTTTCAACATTCTGTAAATATTCACTTTTGGCCATCACCTTCTTGAAACACTTACGACAGGCAGGATAAAACCAACCATACTTTTCTTGCACAATCTTAATTGTCGCAACCACAACACAACACAAGACATTTCCTGCAAAAACAATATATCAACTTGTAATCTATAGTTTGACAAACATGCAGGTGATAAACCAAACAAATAACCAAACTATATAAGAAGCTGTGAAACCTTTTCTATCTCACTAACCTTATCAACATGTTTCCTCACACCATTTGTTACAAATTCTTTATGCAATGGAAAAACGCTCTGAGACGATAGTATTGTTTGAGAAGTAGAACCACTCCCTTGTCCAAATTTAAGTATAAGACTTTTGAATACCACACACGATTAGAATTAGTATACAAATAACATGAAACCAATTATTTGGCTTGAACATCTATATACAATAGAAATTATATTGACAAATTACCTCCTCCTTAGCTGATTAACTTCATCAATTTCTTCATTCAGAAACATTCGTGTTGCAAACTTATCACTTTGAACTGTATATTCACTTCCATGCAAAAGTATATAGATATTTAGTCAACCTATTATTATATTGCCAGAAATAAAGAGTATAGTTATGATTTGCAGAAAGTAACAAAAATTACCTTTCCATTTCTTACACTTTCCATGCTGTATAACAGCCATCACATGCTCATGAGCTAGGATTTTAGAGACGAATTCCTTAAACTGCAGAGCATAATCATTCCACACAGTACACCGCAAAACCTTACCCCTACATGAAAACAATATTCGTATGACGATATACTAAAGACTAATCTATGACCATTTTTTTACAATCTATAATATCAAAACTAAATTGAATGAATAACAACACAAAATCAAAGAAAATTTATGACATTTATTAAAGTAGTAAATGAGCCATAAATTAACTAACATATTCACTAAGAATAAACTGTTGATCTCATTTAGTACCATGATTCAATATTAGATACAAAGACTATGGATCTCATTTATTACCATTACCATGATTCCACATTAAATACCAACATTCTTCATCTTATTTATTAACACCATTAAATACAAACAATGATCTGTACATGACTGAACATGTAAACAACAACTTACTCCAAGTCTTGAATATCGAAATTGGTCTTCTTTGTCTCTTTTGGAGGTCGACCAAAGAATTCAAGATCTCCACACCAAACCACAGATCCAGCAACATCTATATGATCACATTATACAACAGTATAAGTAAAACTTTCTAATTTTATACAGAGAAGACATGATTACAAAAATATACACTACTAACACTCAAAGAGTTTAACGCCTCTCCTTGAAGAATATCTTGATAAGCTCTGAAGTTGAAACCATACTCAACACCTTGCCAATCTCCCACAGGTGTAACAGTTGTGCATCTATAAAAGTTGATATTATAATCATGTACTACAACTTTATATAAATCTTTATTCTCACCAACACCAAATTTTGACAGAATCACAACATCATCTTCTTGAAGTTATCCATCAAAAAACAGGTATCATATGACTTTTAATACCTGCTTGAATCTTAGAACCCTGAAGAACATTTAAAGAAAGTATTTTTTTAGCATACACCACTATATTCTCTGATAGAACGGAAAAGCAGAAATAAAAATTACCTTTTCATCAATGAAGATGAGATCCATTTTGTAACCTTGATTCCACTTTCGAATAATCCTTGCTTTCATGTTCCACATATCTTTCCCAGGATTCAAATCATTAACAAAACTAAGATTGTTACTGTCAACTGATATTGACATGCTTCTAATTCGGATTGTGATCAAATTTCAAAATCAGAGAAGATGAAAGTGTGATTAAATATGAAGAGGGAAATGAGAAGAAAAGCCTTATATAAGAAGATGATTGACAGGAGTTTGTGAGTGACATGCATTAATTGCAAATTACTTATTCCCATGCATTTTTGAATTTGAATTTGCCGGTAATTAACCTTAAACATCTGCTGATCTAAAAGCATTACATAAAACTACAACCTCTGCTGGATATTAAAGTAAATTCAGATATATATGGGAAGATGTTTACTTTGGCAGAGGTTTTAGTGAATTTTAAATGATTTTATATATTAAGACTTATGATGCAGTAATGACATAAGAAAAGCATTGTTAGACAGTCTCTCTGGCTGCCATATTAGCTTTTCTTATGTCACTCAGGTTTCTCCTTTTATAGAAAGTATAGATATGTAGAGTTTTTTTAAACTTTTATTATTTTAATAGTTAAATACATTTTTATATTTTTTAAGTTTAATGATTTTTTTTTATTTTGGGTTGTGATGTATTGCAAAATACATCCATTTATCGTGTAGAGTTTGTACATTTTTCGTATTCACTAGTTTAGTTTTTGTTTAGAATTTCGTTACTTTGATCGAATCTTGTGTTTCCAGGTCGTTGGTGTTAAAAACGTCGAAAAACGAAGTGTTAAAGGCCGGAAAACTAGTTTAAAAGAAGTTAGAATTATTCTTGAAGATTTGGGATGCTGAAGCTAATAAATAAACGAACCTTTCTGTGAAATATGGGCCCTTGCATCGCACCACAAGGACCCATACATGCTGTCGTGCCCCGCCAGCAATATAATAATAATTTTTGGCAGTTTACGTTGTCGCACCACGCGACGTTGAGGCTCCATACCCATTGCGCGACGCGACGGGGTCTATTGGCGGCTTTTCTTCGTTACGAGACCAGGGTTTCATATAAAATCATAACTAATCATTCACAAACCCTAAATTTACGAATCTAAGAACCCCTAGGCGATTTCAAGAGCAGATTTTGAGTTTTTCGAAGCGTTTTGGCGTACGAGAATCATCCGGTTGAAGCTTGGAGCATAGAAAAGAAGATCACAGGTCTTATCTCCCGGTTTTCATTATTTTCTTGTTTTTAATACTTTGATTATGCATTCTTGTATTGAAACTTGTGTTTTGATTTCGGATACTATGTTTTCTGGCTAAAACCCTTGTTACTACCAAGGTTAGATGATAGTTTAAGGAAGTTTGGATTTTTAACGGTTTTCTATAGTTTGTGTATGGATTGATATTTGAAAGTAAATAACTTTAGAACCTCTAATTTGGTGCGTATGCGTATTTACATTTGATTGTTGATTATTTGTTGTTTCACATAAATTTTGGTGGATGTCTTTCACATAATCAATTTGCGTTGATTGTTCGTATCTTTGCAGGTTTGGGCAATCTTTGGTTAAATAGGCCGATAGCCTTAGAAACAGTAATTAAAATACAATCAGAACTAAGTATTCTGCTTAACTTGTCGCTGAGAGGCTCGAGTTTGTTGGTAGGTCACGGTATGATATATAGCTAAGATAGGTTTTGAGAGAAGTCGGTCTTAGTTCCCTAATCACACTGTGTCTATTAAACCAAGTTAGAATCTAGAGTTGCCTTAGACTTTCGCGCTGAGAAGTAGATTGTCGTATTAGGGCACTTTTAGAGACGTTAGAGGACTGAGAGGAAGTCTAACAACCGGTGTTCATAACAGCCTTGTAGGGTCTCACAGGTTTCTTCCTGAGAAGGGTCGAGAGGTCTTAGTAGAGATACCACAGGGTTTAGTACTTTAAGATCCCGGTTCCATACCATAGTAGTACCGTTAGAAATCCATTCCTAGTTAAACTGGATTCAAGCCTAGGTAGTCGTTAATCTATATTGAATTAAACCTTAGTTCTTATTCGTGTCATAGTCTAGCTTTATTTTAATTTCAATTCTAGTGTTTTAGTAACCCCCCCCCCTCAAAACACAAAAATAGTTAAGTTAGTGTCCGTGTTAGTCTAAATAAAGTCATTAACGTAGTAAATTAGAGTCCTTGTGGGTTCGACGTCCGGACTTGCTTTTCTTTACTAGAGTCGACAGTTTCACTTGCCGATGAGTAGTTTAGTCAAGTTTAGAGAGTCAAGATTATTATTACTTGAGTCTAATTTTAGGTTTATTTTAGTTGATTTTATTTGAACTACTTTTAGTACATCAAGTTTTTGGCGCCGTTGCCAGGGACTCTTGGCAATTGCGTTAATTACTTTGTTTGGGTTTCATCTGATATCTTTACGTGCTTTTTGTGTGTTTTTGAGTCGTAGGAGTCCAAGTAATTTTTCGTGTCTTTTTATTTTTAGAGTCTTTTGTTAGAGTCGTCTTACTTGTTTATTCTCGGTTTTGCAGTTAATGCCCCACACGCGTTCTCAGGGACCAGTGAAGCCGTCGATCGACAAGTCTTCCTTCTCGACATCTAGTTCACAGGTTAGAAAATCCTCAACTTCATCTTCAACCCCTTCTGACTCTACACTACAATCTAAACCACCAGCCTTTGACTTCCCCCCGAAGTCGTCACCCCACAACACCCCACCACCGTCCCGTTCTCGTACACCTAGTCCACCACCAGTTTTCCAAATGGCCGAAAACCAAACTGTCCACCAACGTTCCACCGCGGGTTTTACCGCAAACTCACCCATTACCATTCCCGAAATCACAAATGACAAGTCCTGGCAAATTCCCTCATACATCATGACCACCATTAACAACTCTTGTCAGTTACACGGTCGTGATGATGAGGTCCATGAGGATGCGCCCGCCCATATCAACCGTCTCACCCGTCTTTGCAGTACCTTCGCTATCGAAGGTCTTAATCTTGATGCCCGCTATCTCTAAGTATTCCCATTTTCGCTTGCTAGCCGCGCAGCCACATGGCTTGATTCGCAGCCGGCAGGTACCTTTACTACTTGGGCTGGACTTAGGGATGCCTTCCTTGCTAAGTATTTTCCACCTGCTAAGGCGTCTCGCCTTCGAGATCAGATCCATTCATTCAGAATGGAGCCTGACGAACCTTATCACTTAGCTTGGGAGAGGTTTCAAACTTTACTCTCACGTTGTTCCCAGCATGGCCTTTCTGATTGGGCTTTAGTAGAAAAATTTTACAATGGTCTCACCCCCGAGTGTAAGGCCCGATTCGACACATCTGCAGGAGGCTATCTTATGGGAAAGAAATTTGTGGCCGACTGCAACGATCTCTTTGAGAGCTTCGCTCATGCTGATATAGATCATAGTGCTACCAGCAGGAATTCCATTCCTGTTACTACTTCCTCATCCTCCCGAGGAGTAAACCAAGTTGTCTCAGATTCTAAGGTAGCATCTCAACTTGATTATATCACCAAAGAATTGTTAGAAATTAAGAAAAAGGTCGATAGGTGCGAAGTTTGTAGGGGTGGTCATGATACCGTAGACTGTCCAACACTTACCCTAGAACAGGGAGAGTATATCGCAGGTCAAAATAGGGGTCCGAGTAACCCGTTTAATAATAGTAACTCTAACTGGCGTGCGAATAATTACCGCTCTTCCGGTAATCCCCCTGGGTTCCCATCAGGCCAATATCAAAGTAGGGGGGCAGGGCTTCTATTCTAGTGGGTGTTCGGGTCAATTAGGTCAGTTTGCTAGTTTAGGTTCAGGGAGGGCAGTTTAGAAGTGAGGGGTCAAACCAAGAGGGTCAGCCTAGGAATAAGGGGTCAAATAGTAGTTTATCTAGGATAGAGGACCTTCTTACCCAGCTAGTGGTTAAGGACCAGGCCACCCAGCGTACCTTAGAAGAACACGCTACATTCCTCAAGAATAACCATTCTAATTTCTTAGACCTTCAAAGGCAAGTTGGGGATATTGCACGCCAATTGCAAGAACGACCTCCCGGACAATTTTCGGGAAACACAAAGCCCAACTCGTCTGGCACTTTGAAGGCAATTTCAACCCGTAGTGGTAGGACCTTAGGAGAGGTAGTGAGACCTGATAGTATAGAGGTAGAGGATGAGGAGCCTGTAGATGAAGAGTTTGAGATGGAGGCTCCTCAAGGTGAGAGTAGTATAGAGAAACGACCCACACAAATCGTTCCACCACCCACTGTTGATCTTTCCCGTGCTCCATACCCTTCCCGTCTTAAAAACCAAATTTACTCTAAAGAGTACGAGAAATTCGTAGAGATCTTTAAGCAACTTAGGATCAACCTTCCGTTCATAGAAGTCCTTCAATCTATGCCTAAGTACGCAAAATTCTTAAAGGACCTTCTAAAACGTAAGGATAGGTTAGGAGAGGTCTCTAACATTCCCCTTAGTGGAGGGTGTTCCGCCGTAGTCTTGAACAAAGTCCAAGAAAAATTGACGGATCCGGGCCTTTTCACCATTCCATGCTTGTTCGGGAGTGACACCGAGTGTAGGGCCTTAGCCGATTTAGGAGCGAGTATAAACCCCATGCCATATTCCATGTACGAGAGGTTAGGCCTAGGAGAGTTATCCCCTACACGCATGTCTTTGTCCTTAGCCGATAGATCAGTGAAGTATCCACGTGGCATAATTGAAAACCTTTTAGTTAAAGTGGACAAATTCGTCTTTCCCGTAGACTTTGTCGTTCTTGATATGGAAGCCGATGAGAAAGTTCCTATCATTCTAGGACGCCCATTCTTATGTACCGCCAAGGCTATCATTGATGTCTTCGATGGTAAAATCACACTCCAAGTCGGTGAGGAGAGAGTCACTTTTGATATAGCACGCTCCATGGAACACCCTAGCGGTTCCGATGATCTTAGTAGTCCTTGTCATTCGGTCTATTTCATAGAGTCTTTCTTATCATGTGTCGACCATTGTTTTGACTACATTAGTGGAGCCGATTTAGTAAAGGGTAAGTTAGAGGAGGTAGTTGAGAGAGTAGAGGAAATTGTGAGTGAGAGTGAGGAAGGGGACGAGACCGATTGGGTCCCCGAAGTGTTAGAGTTTAGTGAAGTGAAGAGTGAGATTGAGAGTACACCCGTAGAGAAACCCGCCCCATTAGAGCTTAAGGTTCTCCCATCCCATTTAGAGTATGCTTTCCTTGGTGAGGGATCCTACTTTCCCGTCATTATTTCGTCTAAGTTAGAGGAGGGGGAAAAGGGTAGGTTGTTAGGGGTGTTGAGAGAGAATAGGGAAGCCATTGCATGGCGACTTTCGGATATCAAGGGCATAAGCCCCGCCTATTGTACCCACCGGATACTCATAGAAGATGCAAGAGGTTGTTAAGAAGGAAGTGCTTAAGTTGTTAGATGTCGGGGTGATATACCCTATTTCTGATTCCCTGTGGGTTAGTCCGACCCAAGTTGTCCCAAAGAAAGGTGGAATGACGGTGATCATGAATGAAAAGAACGAATTAATCCCTTCTCGTACCGTTACCGGTTGGCGTGTGTGCATCGACTACCGTAAGTTGATGACGCCACCCGGAAAGACCATTTTCCCTTGCCATTCATTGACCAAATGTTGGAGCATTTAGCGGGTCAACAGTTCTACTGTTTTCTCGATGGATTTTGGGTTATTTTTGTGACAACTGGCACAAACCGGTAATTTCTGTACACTTTAATTATTATTTAATGACTACAATTATGTGCTTAAATGACAGCAATGTCTGAACACATACTAAATAAGTGAATTCAAGCATGTTTTATACTACAAAATATTGCTTTATGCATAAACGAGAGCGTTGCGTCAGAAATACTAGTAAACTCACCGGTAAGACACACTGTGTCAACAGAACTGCAGAAAGTAGTTAGACATTAAAATTGGAGCCTAGGTGTAGGTCCAACGACAAGAATACGTTAAAACCCAAGAGTACATACAAGGGTTAATATATATACTCTCCGGAAGCAAAAATAAGCACTAAAAAGCACCCGAAACACACTTTAAGTGCAGAATTTTATATAATTCAGCTCTAAACAGCTTTTAACAACATAAATATCATGCAGAAATTTCATTTTATCATCCAGAATACTTCCCTAAGTGTCGGGAATCGAAAGTGCTACAAAAAGGTACTTAAAAGACACTAAAAAGTGTAATTTAGCACTTTAACGAATCGGTATCTAACCGAACAACCGGACATTACCCGGAACACCAAAATAATGCTAGAAGCGTTGTTTTTATTTTTCTGAGCTAGTTAGGGTCCCCGAAGACCCTAACACACTATATATTATATAACACATCTTAACCCACTAACTAAACACCTTAAATCTAACTAGAAGATAACTAATACTTACAAACCAAACCTATACCCCCCCCCCTTCGAACCGGTTGTGTGAGAGTGGGGACACCCCATGATTTCTTTCATTTGTTTATTGGATATGTTATGTACAATTGAGACATAAGGACCAAGGGGTTAAGATATGTTGGAAGAACTTGTTATAAGACCCTTGGATCATCCTCATTCTCATCACAACATCAATTCACTCAAACCCTTTCTCTCCCTCTCTTGCTTGTTTCGGCCGAACCACACACTACACACCATCACCACCTTCAAGCTTCTATCAAGCAATTTCCATACATACAAAGGTGCAATAGGATCAACAAATAAGCTTGGTGCACTCAGAAGCTCTAGGACCACTCTAGATTTCTTTTATCCACCACTTTTACGCTTTAAAACTTCCCTAGCCTTGTGCTAGTAGTAAGAGCTCTAAAACTTCATCTTGTTCTCGTATTTAGTGGTTAATAGAGGATAGAATGATTAAATGATGAAAACTCTAATGAACATAAGCTAAGTCTTGAACATAAAGTGATAAATGGTGGATAAAGAGAAGATATATGGGTAAATCATGTGAATCTTGTGTAATTATGATTATTTGTTGATGTTTGTTAGTAGAAGTAGGATAGATCATCATCTAGACATACTAGTTCATGTTTAAGAACATGAACTAGCAAGATGTAAATGCTAGAAATATGAAGGATGATGAAACCATCCACCCATGAACTTGAAACTTGAATAAATGTAATTTTTCTTGAAAAATAAGGTTACAAGCTTGTAGATCTAAAGACCTACAAGTGGTTTTTCAAAAGAACCAAGTTAAAAATACAAGTTTTACTTAATCTTGGTTCTTAAATAAATAAACCTTATTTTTAGTGGTTAATCAAGTGTATAAACATGTAGTTAACAAGAAAAATACAAGTAGTAGTATTTTTAGAAAATATGGTCACAAGTTGTAAAGAGCTAAATTCTTTAAAAATGAAGCTTTTAAAGAAACAAACACACTTTAAAGAGTAACAAGACTTACTAAATACCCTAGTAAGTTACTACACATTTTTGTAAATTTTCAAGTTCATGAAATAGAGAAATTAGTGATTATTATTGATGATTATTGTTGATGATTATTGTTGATGATTGTTGTTGAAAATTGATTGTTGATGATTTAAAAGAAAATAAACACATGTTTTGAAAACATGGGAAACCTCCATTTTTAGGGGAAACTCTGTCAAAATTTCTATAAATTTTGACACTTAGAAAAATATAAGTTTTTGAGAAACTTATTCCCTAAAAATGTATCTAAAAATATTACCAAGGTTTCCCTAATTTTTGGTGATAAGAAATGATGATTTCTTCAAGATTAAAATTTATATTAAGTATGTATATTTTTGAGAAAAATATATATATTATTTGATCACCAACTTTTGTGCTAAGTGTATGTAGTATGTATTATACTTGATAATGTATTAGAACTTGAAAATACACTAAATACTCATGAGAAGTAAAAACACAAAATACACATACAACATACTTAGACAAATACAAGAGAATATATTTATGAAAATATACTACTTGGACAAGATACATAATTCGGGTGCAAAACACAAGATACTTATATTAATTTTCGAGAAAATAATATAAGTAAGATACTTAGTTAAAAATATAAAATATTTTTAACACAACAATACAAACACAAAAGACAGTGACTGTACTTGTGCGACGCAAGTCTAGTGACTAACGTTAAGAAAACGCGTATAGGTCACGACGTTAACTAAGCAAATCCGGTGGAGTTTACGACGCAAGGAACGCAAAGTTGTGAGTTCATGCTCCCCCTTTTCTTTAACTGTTTTCAGTTTTATAACTTCGGGGGTGAAATACATGTTACAAATATTACTATGTTTACAAATGGTATGATAACAAGAAGCACACTTGGTGAGAACGAGTACCAAGTGTGATGAGATATAAGAATACAAGAAGCACACTTGGTAAGAACGAGTACTGAGTGTGATGCGTTTTGAGAAATGATACGAGAAATCGTGTCACGAATAGGGTACCATAAGCACCATTAATCAACAATATACCTAGACCGCAGAACAAAAGGTTAGATCTAACGGGTGCCGGGCAGCCACACTCTTTGTGAGGACGAGTACCGAGTAGTGCTTTTGTGTCTCAGAATATGCCAACTAGAAAAATGCCTAAGGTTTGGTGACTTCCTATGTCATGTCACATGTTAATGGCTTTGCAACCCATTAACAATCCTGTTACTTACAGGAATACTTTATTTACATAAGATTCATACCATACTAAAACTTGATTTATACTTGAGTACGTGGGGTACACAAGTAAACTTGAATTATACATGAGTACGTGGTATACACATGAAAACTTGATTATATATGAAAACTTGATTTATACATGACACAAACTATGTTTTCATACAAAGTATACAAACGTGAAATACAAAAACTGCATGAATTCACACCAACATTATGTTGACGTTTTTTTTTTTCAAAACTCACATGTATTTCAGGTAACTAGAAGTGGATGTGCGCGCGGTCTTACTCATGCTCGTGGATGTCGCTTATGCTTATCTTTAAATAAAGTTGTAAACTTTTTAAGACAATGTTTTATGTTATCGTGCGATGTAAACGCTAAACTTATGTTTTCAAATTATGGTATTTGATGTTTTTATGAGCATGTAGAATGTTTACTAATCGTATGCGATGAAAACCTTTCATGATCACACCTCGTGCTTCCGCCACAGAAAGGGGTGTGAAAGATTGGTATCAGAGCTGCGATTGTAGTGAACCAGGATTCCTTCTCGAGTCTAGTCTACAATCTTTAGGATCCTTTCACGAAAACATTTTTTCAAAGAGTTTTCATTGCATAAAACGTCCCGCGACATCCACTACCTGAAACTGTCTACATGAGTCTAGAAAAGACACTACGAGACTTAGGGTGCACAGAAGTAGCACTTGTCTTTAACTGAGAAATTACTTGCAATTATGTGTGATAATTAGCATATACTAGAAGTAGAATGTCACAAGTATACGTGACTTTACCTGAAAGCAATGGCCTATCTGAAGGAAGAAATACGCGGATGAAACGAACTGTGCGGACTGGGCAAGGGGTTACGTAATTATGGATGCATACATAATTATGGAATTCAGTGCACAGAAACCACAGCAAGTCTTGTCACGTATAGATTCCCTCAGTGCAAGCCTACTAAGTACTCTGCTAGAGTAATAATTGTTTGATGTCACTTATGTGGTATATATACCTGTGAATATATATGCTACTACTGTCTAGTATGACGATATCAAACAAATGTCTAACCCTGTTGTGTTATGTTTTGTCAGAACATGGCACCCAGGAAAGCTGTGAATGCTCGCAATGATGATCAACCTCTTCCTCCCCTACTGCCAAGAACCGTTGAAGAGCTGAACGCTCTACTGGAAGAAAGGATCTCCGCTGCTAGCGCCCAATACGAGGCAAACCGAACTCAAGACAGTGGCGGGCCAAGCAACGCTAGACGTAATGGGAATGGAGATTCATCTGGAGGAAACGCAGCTCAAGGTAACCTTAAGACGATTTGCTAAGCATGGAGAAATTTATGAACGGTCTTTGTTTCATTATTTCTTCGATTGCTCACATGTGAATTGGTTAAATCAATTCCAGGCTGCACTTTCAATCAGTTCCTCGACTGCAAGCCGATGAACTATGATGGCACAGGAGGTGCAGTAGCATTTGTACGCTGGACGGAGAAGACTGAAGCTACTATCTGCATGAGCAAATGTACCACGGATCAGCAAGTCACTTTTGCTGCTGGGTTGTTTGTCGATGAAGCCCTGACTTGGTGGAACTTGCAAGCCCAAATTTTGGGTGATGATGCCGCTTATGACCTAACTTGGGATGAACTGAAGGAAAGAATGAGAGAGAAGTACTGCTCTCGTGCTGAACTCCAAAGACTGGAAACAGAGTTCTGGCACTTGACCATGGAAGGTGCTGACATTAATGGCTACACTCGAAGGTTCCACGATCTGTCTAGAGTGCTTCCCTACATGGTGACTCCCGAATTTAAGCGTGTTGAACGCTACATTTGGGGATTGGCCCCAGAGTTTCGTGGCATGGTGACGTCGGCCAAACCAAAAACAATCACCGAGGCTGTAACTCTGGCTGTCAGCCTTACTGAAGATTGTGTTCGTATGAAGAAGTTATCGTTGAATCCAACAGAAAAGACCGAGACACATGCTGAGTCGTCCGGTGACAAGAAAAGGAAACATGCAAACCTGAACCAAGCAACTCGCAACAACAAAGGTTTCAGCAAGAAGCGCGACACTAACCCTCCTCAGGAGACGAAAACCCTTGCAACCAAAGGATACCAAGGCACCATGCCTAAATGCCAAAAATGTAAGTTTCATCATGAAGGAGCTTGTCGCATTCCAAGGTGTGACAAATGTGGTAGATTGGGTCATCAAAGAGAAGACTGTTGGGGAAAAGGAAAGAACCGGAATGGAAATGGTGCTGGTAACAAGAATGGTAACAGGAAGGGGCGGAACCAAGGATGCTTCAGTTGTGGAAGCAATGATCATTTCATGAAGGATTGCCCAAAGGGAAGCAATGCTCAGGCTCGAGCATTTGTGATTGGAGCAAAGGATGCACACGAGGACCCTAATGTGGTCCCCGGTACGTTTCGCATTAACAATCACTTTGCATCCATATTATTTGATACTGGCACCGATTATAGCTTCATGTCTGTGGAATTTAAATGCATGCTTGGAATAGAATCTAGTAGATTAGAAATTCCTTACTCCATAGAACTAGCCAATGGTAAACTCGTTGAATCGGGTGAAGTTGTTAGAGGCTGCACATTAGAACTTGGTGAACGAAGATTTAGCATCGACCTCTTACCTATTCAATTGGGTAGCTTCGATGTAGTAGTCGGAATGGACTGGTTGTCCAAGAACAAAGCTGAAGTTATTTGTCACGAGAAAATCATTCGCATCCCTTTGGCGAATGATGAAACTCTCATCGTACATGGAGAAAGACGAAACGTGCCTCTTCGAATCATCAGTTGCATGAAGGCACAAAAGTGCTTAAGGAAAGGATGTGTTGCTTTCCTAGCGCACGTTGTAGATAAGAAGGCTGAGGAGCCGAAACTCGAAGACATTCCTGTGGTGAAGGAATTCCCTGATGTTTTTCCCGAAGATCTGCCAGGACTACCTCCGCAACGACATGTCGAATTCCGTATAGACTTGGTTCCAGGAGCCGCTCCTGTAGCCAAGGCTCCCTATCGACTTGCACCATCCGAAATGCAAGAATTATCTACACAACTCCAGGAGTTGTTGGATAAAGGATTCATAAGGCCAAGCTTCTCACCCTGGGGAGCTCCTGTATTGTTCGTGAAGAAGAAGGATGGAACACTGCGGATGTGTATCGATTACAGAGAACTGAACAAGCTCACGATCAAGAATCGGTATCCACTACCGAGGATTGACGACTTATTTGATCAATTACAAGGATCCAGCTACTATTCCAAGATCGACCTTCGATCTGGATACCATCAGCTAAGAATCCAAGAAGAAAGCGTGCCAAAGACTGCTTTCAGAACGCGATATGGGCATTACGAATTTCTTGTGATGCCATTCGGGCTGACGAATGCATCAGCGGCCTTTATGGATCTGATGAACCGTGTATGCAAACCATATCTCGATAAGTTCGTGATTGTATTTATCGATGATATCTTGA
Organism: Helianthus tuberosus; assembly: GCA_030545235.1. Taxonomy (NCBI): domain Eukaryota; kingdom Viridiplantae; phylum Streptophyta; class Magnoliopsida; order Asterales; family Asteraceae; genus Helianthus; species Helianthus tuberosus. Next base: position 65,559 of record JARYGA010013527.1, read on the forward strand.
TTTACTCGCGAACGAAAGAAGAGCACGAGCAACATCTCAGAACCATCTTGGAACTAGCGAAGAAAGAGAAACTTTATGCGAAATTCTCAAAATGCGAATTCTGGATTCGCGAAGTACAATTTCTTGGTCACGTTATGAATGAGAAGGGCATTCATGTAGACCCATCCAAGATTGAAGCAATAAAGAATTGGGAAGCCCCCAAAACCCCAACTGAAGTTCGACAATTTTTGGGCTTAGCAGGCTATTATCGGCGATTCATCGAGAATTTCTCAAAGATAGCTCAACCGCTAACGACCCTTACTAAAAAAGACAAGAATTACGACTGGGGTCACAAACAAGAAGATGCCTTCCAGTTACTTAAAAACAAGCTATGCGATGCACCAATACTATCATTACCCGAAGGCACTGAAGACTTCGTGGTATACTGCGATGCCTCACGACAAGGCTTGGGTTGCGTGCTCATGCAACGCCAAAAAGTCATCGCTTACGCTTCAAGACAATTGAAGGTTCGTGAAAGAAACTATACCACTCACGACCTGGAGCTGTGCGCGGTGGTATTCACCTTGAAGATCTGGCGACACTATTTATATGGTACTCGATGTACAATCTTCACAGATCACAAAAGTCTACAACACATATTTGATCAGAAAGAATTAAACATGCGACAACGACGATGGGTCGAGCTGCTGAATGACTATGACTGTGAGATTAAGTACCATCCTGGAAAAGCAAACGTTGTAGCAGACGCACTAATTCGAAAAGAAAGGGTTAAGACCCTAAGGGTTCGAGCTTTGGAAATGACCATTCGAACGAACCTCACTGCATGCATTCGTGATGCACAACAAGAAGCCCTTAAGGAAGAAAATCGTAGAGCTGAATACCTCCGGGGTATGTTGAAATACATGGTGCCAAATGAAGAGGGAGCCTTATACTTCAAGAAGCGTATTTGGGTTCCACTCTATGGTGGCATACGAGAAGTCATCCTTGATGAAGCGCATAAATCGAGATACTCGATCCATCCAGGATCGGACAAAATGTATCAAGACTTAAAAGAATACTATTGGTGGCCGAGACTCAAGAGCGATGTTGCTGTTTATGTTGGAAAATGCCTTACCTGTGCTAAGGTTAAGGCTGAATATCAGAAACCGTCAGGTCTACTACAACAACCAGAGATACCTATGTGGAAGTGGGAGCAAATCTCAATGGACTTCATAACAAAATTACCCAGGACCCCGAGAGGGCACGATATGATATGGCTGATAATCAATCGGTTAACGAAGTCTGTGCACTTCCTACCGATCCAAGAAAAAGACAGCACTGGAAAGCTTGCTGAGATATACTTAAGGGAAATTGTGGCACGACATGGGGTGCCAATCTCAATTATTTCAGACAGAGATGGACGCTTTGTCTCAAGAATCTGGCAATCATTTCAGGAAGCCTTTGGATCTCAGCTAGATCTAAGCATAACTTTCCATCCACAAACAGACGGCCAGAGTGAACGGACTATACAAACGTTAGAAGATATGCTTCGCGCATGTGTCATGGATCTAGGCGGCAGCTGGGATACTCACCTACCCTTGGTTGAGTTCTCCTACAATAACAGTTATCATACAAGCATAAAAGCCGCACCGTTCGAAGCTCTGTATGGCCGCAAGTGCCGATCGCCCCTATGTTGGGCAGACGCTGGAGATAAACGTATAGTTGGTCCTGAACTTGTGCAAGAGACAACCGACAAGATTATGCAGATCCGAGAGCGCATTAAGGCGGCCCGAGATCGACAAAAGAGCTACGCTGATCTAAAACGAAAACCATTAGAATTCGAGGTGGGAGACAAAGTGTTGTTAAAAGTCTCACCTTGGAAGGGCGTAGTAAGATTTGGAAAACGTGGAAAGCTGAATCCATGATACATCGGACCATTCAGAATCTTGGAAAGGATTGGTACCGTGGCATACAAGTTGGAGTTACCAGAAGAACTTAATGGAGTACACGATACATTCCATGTATCCAACCTCAAGAAGAGTCCAACACAAGAAAATGTGATCATCCATGTGGATGAAGTACATATTGATGACGCCCTCCGATTTACAGAACAACCCGTTGAGGTTACAGACTGGAAAGTCAACAAGACCAGGAGGAGCACTGTTAAACATGTCAAAGTACGTTGGAACTCTAAGCACGAACCCGAGTACACATGGGAACGTGAAGACCAGTTCAAAGAAAAGTATCCCCACCTATTCAAGAAGACTCCTGCGAGAGTTAGCTTAGCCTGAATTTCGGGACGAAATTCTTTTAACGGGGGGAGACTGTGACAACTGGCACAAACCGGTAATTTCTGTACACTTAAATTATTATTTAATGACTACAATTATGTGCTTAAATGACAGCAATGTCTGAACACATACTAAACAAGTGAATTCATGCATGTTTTATACTACAAAATATTGCTTTATGCATAAACGAGAGCGTTGCGTCAGAAATACTAGTAAACTTACCAGTAAGACACACTGTGTCAGCAGAACTGCAGAAAGCAGTCAGACATTAAAATTGGAGCCTAGGTGTAGGTCCAACGACAAGAATACGTTAAAACCCAAGAGTACATACAAGGGTTAATATATATACTCTCCGGAAGCAAAAATAAGCACTAAAAAGCACTTGAAACACACTTTAAGTGCAGAATTTTATAATTCAGCTCTAAACAGCTTTTAACAACATAAATGTTATGCAGAAATTTCGTTTTATCATCCAGAATACTTCCCTAAGTGTCGGGAATCGAAAGTGCTACAAAAAGGTACTTAAAAGACACTAAAAAGTGTAATTTAGCACTTTAACGAATCGGTATCTAACCGAACAACCGGACATTACCCGGAACACCAAAATAATGCTAGAAGCATTGTTTTTATTTTTCTGAGCTAGTTAGGGTCCCCGAAGACCCTAACACACTATATATTATATAACACATCTTAACCCACTAACTAAACACCTTAAATCTAACTAGAAGGTAACTAATACTTACAAACCAAACCTATACCCCCCCCCCCCTCGAACCGGTTGTGTGAGAGTGGGGACACCCCATGATTTCTTTCATTTGTTTATTGGATATGTTATGTACAATTGAGACATAAGGACCAAGGGGTTAAGATATGTTGGAAGAACTTGTTATAAGACCCTTGGATAATCCTCATTCTCATCACAACATCAATTCACTCAAACCCTTTCTCTCCCTCTCTTGCTTGTTTCGGCCGAACCACACACCACACACCATCACCACCTTCAAGCTTCTATCAAGCAATTTCCATACATACAAAGGTGCAATAGGATCAACAAACAAGCTTGGTGCACTCGGAAGCTCAAGGACCACTCTAGATTTCTTTTATCCACCACTTTTACGCTTTGAAACTTCCCTGGTCTTGTGCTAGTAGTAAGTGCTCTAAAACTTCATCTTGTTCTCGTATTTAGTGGTTAATAGAGGATAAAATGATTAAATGATGAAAACTCTAATGAAGATAAGCTAAGTCTTGAACATAAAGTGATAAATGGTGGATAAAGAGAAGATATATGGGTAAATCATGTGAATCTTGTGTAATTATGATTATTTGTTGATGTTTGTTAGTAGAAGTAGGATGGATCATCATCTAGACATACTAGTTCATGTTTAAGAACATGAACTAGCAAGATGTAAATGCTAGAAATATGAAGGATGATGAATCCATCCACCCATGAACTTGAAACTTGAATAAATGTAATTTTTCTTGAAAAATAAGGTTACAAGCTTGTAGATCTAAAGACCTACAAGTGGTTTTTCAAAAGAACCAAGTTAAAAATACAAGTTTTACTTAATCTTGGTTCTTAAATAAATAAACCTTATTTTTAGTGGTTAATCAAGTGTATAAACATGTAGTTAACTAATACAAGAAGTAGTATTTTTAGAAAATATGGTCACAAGTTGTAAAGAACTAAATTCTTTAAAAATGAAGCTTTTAAAGAAACAGACACACTTTAAAGAGTAACAAGACTTACTAAATACCCTAGTAAGTTACTACACATTTTTGTAAATTTTCAAGTTCATGAAATAGAGAAATTAGTGATTATTATTGATGATTATTGTTGATGATTGTTGTTGAAAATTGATTGTTGATGATTTAAAAGAAAATAAACACATGTTTTGAAAACATGGGAAACCTCCATTTTTAGGGGAAACTCTGTCAAAATTTATATAAATTTTGACACTTAGAAAAATATAAGTTTTCGAGAAACTTATTCCCTAAAAATGTATCTAAAAATATTACCAAGGTTTCCCTAGTTTTTGGTGATAAGAAATGATGATTTCTTCAAGATTAAAATTTATATTAAGTATGTATATTTTTGAGAAAAATATATATATTATTTGATCACCAACTTTTGTGCTAAGTGTATGTAGTATGTATTATACTTGATAATGTATTAGAACTTGAAAATACACTAAATACTCATGAGAAGTAAAAACACAAAATACACATACAACATACTTAGACAAATACAAGAGAATATATTTATGAAAATATACTACTTGGACAAGATACATAATTCGGGTGCAAAACACAAGATACTTATATTAATTTTCGAGAAAATAATATAAGTAAGATACTTAGTTAAAAATATAAAATATTTTTAACACAACAATACAAACACAAAAGACAGTGAATGTACTTGTGCGACGCAAGTCTAGTGACTAACGTTAAGAAAACGCGTATAGGTCACGACGTTAACTAAGAAAATCCGGTGGAGTTTACGACGCAAGGAATGCAAAGTTGTGAGTTCATGCTCCCCCTTTTCTTTAACTGTTTTCAGTTTTATAACTTCGGGGGTGAAATACATGTTACAAATATTACTATGTTTACAAATGGTATGATAACAAGAAGCACACTTGGTGAGAACGAGTACCAAGTGTGATGAGATATAAGAATACAAGAAGCACACTTGGTGAGAACGAGTACCGAGTGTGATGCGTTTTGAGAAATGATACGAGAAATCGTGTCACGAATAGGGTACCATAAGCACCATTAATCAACAATATACCTAGACCGCAGAACAAAAGGTTAGATCTAACGGGTGCCGGGCAGCCACACTCTTGGTGAGGACGAGTACCGAGTAGTGCTTTTGTGTCTCAGAATATGCCAACTAGAAAAATGCCTAAGGTTTGGTGACTTCCTATGTCGTGTCACATGTTAATGGCTTTGCAACCCATTAACAATCCTGTTACTTACAGGAATACTTTATTTACATAAGATTCATACCATACTAAAACTTGATTTATACTTGAGTACGTGGGGTACACAAGTAAACTTGAATTATACATGAGTACGTGGTGTACACATGAAAACTTGATTATATATGAAAACTTGATTTATACATGACACAAACTATGTTTTCATACAAAGTATACAAACGTGAAATACAAAAACTGCATGAATTCACACCAACATTATGTTGACGTTTTTTTTTTTTTTCAAAACTCACATGTATTTCAGGTAACTAGAAGTGGATGTGCGCGCGGTCTTACTCATGCTCGTGGATGTCGCTTATGCTTATCTTTAAATAAAGTTGTAAACTTTTTAAGACAATGTTTTATGTTATCGTGCGATGTAAACGCTAAACTTATGTTTTCAAATTATGGTATTTGATGTTTTTATGAGCATGTAGAATGTTTACTAATCGTATGCAATGAAAACCTTTCATGATCACACCTCGTGCTTCCGCCGCAGAAAGGGGTGTGACGATTTTCATATCCCAATCACACCGGAGTATCAAGATAAAACGACATTCACATGCCCTTACGACACTTATGCGTATCGCCGCATGCCTTTCGGGTTATGCAACGCTCCGGCTACATTCCAAAGATGCATGGTTGCTATATTCCAAGACATACTTGAGACTTCTATGGAGGTTTTCATGGATGACTTCTCGGTTTATGGTACCACTTTCGATCAATGTCTTCTCAATCTTGATAGGATGCTTAAGAGATGTATAGAGACAAACCTTATGCTTAATTGGGAGAAATGTCACTTTATGGTGACGGAGAGGATAGTTTTAGGTCACAAAGTGTCTAGAGAGGGAATAGAGGTGGATAGGGCCAAGATAGATACCATAAGTAGATTGACTCCACCCGCTAGTGTCAAGTCCGTTCGTAGCTTCCTAGGGTATGCGGGCTTTTATAGCCGTTTCATTAAGGATTTTTCTAAAATTACGCTCCCCATGAGCCGCCTTCTAGAGAAGGATATACCTTTCATCTTTGACGAAGAGTGCATCAAAGCCTTTGATTTTTTGAAGGAGAAACTCATTAGTGCCCTATCCTTGTTTCGCCCAATTGGAGCTTGCCTTTCGAGCTCATGTGCGATGCGAGTGATTATACCGTAGGTACGGTATTGGGTCAAAGAATCAAGAAACATTTCCATCCAATCTACTACGCGATCAAAACTTTGAATGATGCTCAAGAGAACTATACCACCACGGAAAAAGAGCTCTTAGCCGTAGTATTTGCATTTGATAAGTTTCACTCATATCTTGTGCTTTCTAAAACCACCGTTTTCACCAACCATGCCACATTGCGTTTTCTTTTCCAAAGAAAGACGCCAAGCCACGCCTCATTAGATGGATTCTTTTTCTCTCCGAGTTCGACATCGAAATTAGGGATAAAAAGGGAGCGGAAAACGTAGTCGCCGACCATTTGTCACGCTTAGAGGATCCTAAGAGAGAGGAGGTTCGTGAGGATTCGATAGGAGACACTTTTCCTCATGAAACCATAGATTTTGTTAGAGCCGAGGTAGAGGGGATGCCATGGTTTTCGGATTTGGCAAATTCCTTAGCAAATGGCGATATTGTGAAGGGTATGTCCTACCAACAAAAGAAGAAGTTTGTTAGGGATGCTAGGAAATACATTTGGGATGACCCGTACCTTTTTAGGATAGGTGGTGATCGAGTGCTTAGGAGGTGTGTTTCGAAAGAGGATGGGATAGATATCCTTAGACATGTGCACGAGGGTTTAACGGGAGGCCATCACGGGCTAAATGTCACCGCACAAAAGGTTTTTGATAGTGGCTTCTATTGGCCAACGGTAGTTAGAGATGCCATAGAGTTCGTTAGGACATGTGATCATTGCCAACGTACCGTCAACATCTCATCCAAGGATGAAATGCCCCAAAATCCCATTCAAGTTCTTGAAGTCTTTGACGTTTGGGGTATTGATTTCATGGGACCTTTCCCCTCATCGAGTGGGAATAGGTACATCCTCGTGGCCATTGACTATGTCTCAAAGTGGGTGGAAGCTCAAGCTTTGCCTACTAATGATGCCCGAGTGGTGGTGAGGTTTCTAAAGAAGTTATTCACACGTTTCGGAGTTCCTAAAGCCATCATAAGTGACCGTGGTACGCATTTTTGCAATTCCATCATGGAAAAGGCACTAGCACGCTACGGAGTCACTCACCGTCTTTCTACCGCATACCACCTGCAAACTAGTGGCCAAGTAGAGAATGCAAACTGAGGGGTGAAGAGAATTTTAGAGAAAACGGAAGGAAAAAGTAGGAAGGATTGGTCGGAAAAGCTCGACGATGCATTGTGGGCATTCCGCACCGCTTACAAAACACCGTTAGGAACCACGCCCTTCATGATTGTGTATGGCAAAGCGTGCCATCTTCCGGTAGAGTTAGAACATCGAGCACTATGGGCTTTGAAAACCGTTAACCTTGACCTTACCGAAGCCGCAAGGAGGAGATTCTTGCAAATCCATGAGTTAGAGGCCCTAAGAGATGCCGCTTATGAACGATCTTGGAGCATTAAAGAAAAGACTAAGGCGTTGCATGATAGGAGGTTGCGACGGTTGAAGGAGTTTAAGGTAGGTGATAAAGTGCTTTTGTTTAACTCGAGATTGAAATTGATAGCCGGAAAGTTGAAATCGAGATGGACCGGACCGTATGTGGTAAAGGAGGTGTTTCCATACGGTACCGTCGAGTTGTATGACGAAGTTGATAAAGGTGTATGGAAGGTAAATGGTCATCGATTGAAACACTACTTGGGGGGTCCCATTGATACCACCGAGGAGGAAGAAATTCCTCTAGAGGACCCACCCACCTTCACCGAATAATGAGTTAAGAAAAGCTTCGTTTGTAGAGTATGTACCGTTTGTACTTTCGTTAATTTTTCGTAGCTAACGGTAGTTTTTCGTAGTGTGTCGTGTCTTTGTTTTTGTGTGTTTGAGTATTTTGTAGAAATCACAACCAACAAGGACCTGAATTTGCAAAGAAAACGACATTCCAGGTAAGTCCTAACACTTAGAAAAATTTGGGATGGTTTTGGGAAGGTTGGTTAAAAGTTAGAAAATCTTCTAAGGCATTAAACTTGATTTTTTGCGAAACCTACTATGAAAAAAGGCCAGTTGCGTTACGCCACAGCAGAACAAAGCCACCGTCGCGCGACGCTACATCTAAGTCCAAACATGGTTTTTGAACCATGCAGTCGCGCTACGCCACCACTCATTGCCCTCCTTGTCGCGTCGCGCGACCCCTTCACTTGAACCTGATCCTTTGAACCCCTTCGTGGCGTCACGCCACGGCTAACCAGGCCATTTGTAGCGCAGCGCGACTTCATAAAAGATCCAAATAAAGTTTTTTTATCAGTGGCCTTCTTCCCCAAAACACCCAAACCCTTTTTCCCCAAACCCCGCCGCCGAGCACACATCCCATAACCATATCTCAGCCTATAAACCACCAAAATTCGCCATTTTTTTCACCATTGTGACCGGAATTAAGTAAGAAACAAAACCCACCAACAAAAACCACCGTGCCACTAGTGATTTGGTTCGATTCGGGACTTACATTCATGAAAAATCTTTGTTTTCCTTGTCCAATTTCAGTGGCTCAGGTATGTATTTTGCATTATTCTCTTATATACGTTGATTAGAGTCTTTATATAGGTTAGTTTGTTTAGGTTTTGTAATCTTTTATGTTTGGTCAGTTGAGTCAATCGTGAGTCAGTTGCGAGTCAGTTTGGTGATAATGTTTGTAGGGTCAGTCAAGTTAGTAGCGAGTCGAGTCCGATTGGGTCGTGTCATTGATAGTCTACGGGTGGTTTGATAATGTGAATGCTATGTCACTACTTGAAAAATAAAGGTTAGGCCTTGCGTATTTTAGTTAAGTTTATGGGAGCGGCAGGTTTGGTTTGGGAGCAACGGAACTTTATTTAGAGCTTTTTAATTTCACTATGTTGCTTATGCAAATTCGGGTTTTGAGTACGTTTAGGCGATTTTAGTGGCATGTATGGATGAAATTGATTGTCGGGTTGGGAATAAATGATGAATTGCTAAATGTTGGTTAGTATATAGTACATTGGCTCCTAAAGTTCAAATCTTGTATTTTGAAACGAAATTTTTGCAAAGGAAAACCTCCTTTAACTAGGCGGACTTTTTCACACACTAAAATTTTTTGTTTTTCAACTCATACACGACTGATTTTACGCAAGGTTGGACGTCAATGTCATTTGTTAGGCACTAGAATTTAATTGCGGACAATTAAGGTGCCGAGAGGGGGTAGTGTACATTGAGTCCAAGTGAGAGTCTTTTTAGTCATTTTTAGTCTAATTCGAGTCTAGTTTTGTCGGTTTTGGGTTTACTTGCACGTACAAGTTAATTAGGCTCGCCCGTACTCAATTTCCATTCGGGCGAGTTTAATTATTACTTAGCAATTGTAAAAGATAACCCGTTTGTTTTTAATTCAACTTTATTTTCAGAATTAAGCCGCGAATGAAATGCTATACGGCTATTCTAATTTTTAGAAAAAAATTTACAAAAATCCAAAAAATTTTCAAAATTTCAAAAAATTTAAAAATTTCAAAAAATTCAAAAAAAAAATTTTAATATTAAAAATACCAAAAATAGTTTGTGATTACTGATTATCTGCTTGTTTCTTGTTAAATATCTGTTTTGCAGACATGGCAGCTGCGGGTAGCAGTTCAGGAGGTAGTGGTAGGGCCCAGAAGAGGGATTCGGATCAGATAACGCAGGATACTCCGATTTTACAAATAGGTGCTAAGGATCCGAGGTTGAGAAAAATAATTTATAGAACTTCTACTAAAAGGATTCCTATGTGCAAAGTCAACAGAGTCGACCATCCGATACTGCAGTTTGAGCTAGATACACATGAATGGAGGAAATATAATAAGTTGAAGGATACAGAACTGTTTCAGCATAGGGCAATTGATTGGGGATGGTTAGATGACATAGGCTCTAGGCAGGAGGTGTTGGACCTCTTGGGTCTGAAATTGAGATTGATAATGGATTGTGGTTTGGATCAGTATGAAGAGTTAGTGTTGGAGTTCCACAACACGTGGAAGCATAAAGAAGGGAAGTTTGGTGATGATAAAGCTGTGTCGTTCAGTCTGGGGAGGCAAGTGTTTGAGATGAACATGGCAAGGTTTGCGATTGTTTCGGGTTTCTATACGGATGAAGAGGTTAAGCAGCCTGGGTTTGTTAATAGTTTGAGAGGAGCATACACCACTGATAGAGATTAAACAACTCGCTTTATGCCATTTTTGGAGGACGATTTCCGACCACCCGTTTGCAGTTACGAACCTGATTACTTCAGTTCGTAATCCAGTATATCGGTATGTTTTGAAGATATTGTCGACTACGTTGGTGGGGCGGAAATCGGGTGAGAATAAAGCGAAATGGATCGAGTTGTTTATTCTGATGTGTCGGGTGGAGAACCGGGAGATGAATTTAGCGACAGTGTTGGCTGATTCGTTCAGTAAGGGGCGTAGAGGTGGTCACCGAGCTGCTTTGGATATGGGTCCATATATCACTCGTTTTGCACTAAATTTTTGGGTGTTTGACAAGTATATCCCCAGGTTTCTTCATGAAGGGCCGAAGACGGTGTTGTTTGGTTTGAAGGAGTTGCAGCAGTGTAACACCCTTCTAATTACTACTTGAATTTAATAAAATTCATACAATTTTATATAAAAGATGTCCAACTTATAACATAAGTTTCATAGATAAAGTTCATAAGTAGCAAAACAATAGTCTACTAACGACTAAATCAAACATTCATAAGTTGTTTATCAAAATGTTTATATTCCAAAATCATTGTCTATTAAAGTTAGATATCGAGGAAGCTTCTAAAGTGTGCTCGGTTCTTCAAAACTTGCTTGACCGCCATCCGTAAGATCCACATCCTCACCTAAGGTCAAAACCTCTAAAAACATTAGTTTTGACATTTATGTAATGCATAAAAACAGTTCTGACATCGAAATGTGAAAGGAAAATAAAAATACAAGGTTCTCTAGACTCTACCCATTTTACTACCATTTCACTAGTAAGCCTATGGCGCTTTATGCCCATCTTTCAGAGCTTAACATCACCTGCATTTCCTTACCAATCCCATGGTTTAATGCTCTTGTGCTTGTTATTGCCATTGCTAACTAATTAAAACACCAATACTACAATTCACTCTATTATCCGACCCGTTGGCTCATCTTGTGGAATTCCTCCAATATGATGACCACCAAACGGTTCCTTATCAATTCTAACCTTATTAATTCAAGTAACAATCATGATCGCTAAAATCAACACAACTTCTATTCTACAATGCGACTATGCATAGTTTAACAACAATTTATATGATGTAACGGGTCAAGTTACATACCTTTAGTGCACGCCCTTCAAACGCGAATCACCACCGGCTTGTCCACTCGACGCTCCGGTATCTTTTCCTATAGAGTTCAATCACGACTTGTTTAGAACTCCTTTTTAACCATATATCGCATAATTTTGTCAAATCATCACAATCATGCGTCTAACTTTAAATTTCAATTCCAAGCCTTCTTTGGGGCATTTTTACAAACACTTAACGGGCAGAATTTTATATCATTCATATTCAAGTTCGTAGCTTGGTATTTAGCTAAACTTAACATCAATAAAGCTTTCACATAACATTTAAACATCATCATTTCAGAAATCACTTTCTATGACCCGTATTACACTAGAATAATCATTCTAAACCCTAGTGTTTACTAGTTTCCACAAAACCCATGAATCACCTTCAATGTGTTCATGAGATTTTCAGGAATTAGCCATGATTTCGCATGTTATTGTCTAGGTTTTACTCCTAGACACTATATCAACCCTATTCTACCCAAATAGCAAACATGCAACATAAATTTTCAGATTTCCCAATTTCATGAGAATTTCAAACAGAGAATTAACACCAAATTTTGCATACCTTGTAACCCCCTTGTGATGAGGATCACTAATCTATGTTCGGACTTTGATTTGGACTGAGTTTGATCCTTCAATTTAGAGATTTTGTGAAACTTAGGGTTTGGAGCATGGGGGTCGCCCTTCTCCTGCTCTTGATCGACCAGACCCCTCTTTTGGGGTGTTTGGTTTGTTTTTAATTTGTTTTATGAATTTAAGTTTTAGTTTAAACACATTTGGCCCCTCAAGTTTCGTTTCTTACTTGTTTTAACTCTACTACTCATAAGTAAAGACACTAACTAGGTTAGTGTCATTCCTAGTTAGTTTATTTTTTACTATTTTATTTGCAACCTAATTGCAAATTCATGAACTCGCATTTTCGGGATGTTACAAGTATATCCCCCTTAAAAGGGGTGTCGTCCCCGAAACCAAATTACGTACCAAATAAAGTAGGGTAGAGACGTCGCATCTCCTCTTCGGACTCCCACGTAGTGTCCGAGCCTTTCCTATGCTCCCACTTGATCTTGACTTGATCAATTTGTTTGTTTCGCAATTTCTTGACCTTCCAATTCAAAATCTCCAATGGTCTCACCGCATAATTCAGGCTATTATCCACCTCGATATCATCGTAATGGATATAAGTTGTTTCCTCCGTTAGACATTTCCGCAATTGCGACACGTGAAACGTGCCATGTATTCCACTCAATTCTTCCAGTAGCTCGAGGCGATAAGCCACCTTGCCAACCCCGTTCGATGATCTTAAATGGCCCGATAAACCTCGGGCTTAGTTTCTCTCTTTTCCTGAATCGGATAACACCCTTCCTTGGGGAAAACTTTTAGCATAACCATATCACCTATTTCCTATCCTTTGTCGCCCTTTTGATCGAGTTGTCTTTTGACCATTCAGTCACTGAGTCCGTCAGCATACTTACTTGACGTTAGTTTTATATTAACAAGCGCTCTACATAGGTCATAGTGTTATTTAGGCTACAACTTGTTTTATTGCCTAAACTAATTGGTCACCATTTTACCTCATACCTCGTCATTCGGGTATGCAATATTGCCGTCATCGGCCCTTTGCGTGCTTATACTTTCATATCTAGTCACTCACACTATAACGTGATTACATTCTATATTACTTTTGTGTCCGTGATCACATCACGCCATATTTAGTTTTACATCGACTTTTCATTCTTAAGAATCTTTCCTCCGATTGCATTATCTTACCGCTTTCGGCGTTAGAGCTATATTCTTTAGTACTAACCATTTTCTAATTTCTCTCTCGGTATTCATAGGTGTTAGAACATCGTTTCTTTACTAAAACTGAATTTTAGTTTAATGTTTTTCTCTTTAACCATGTCGATTAATCATATCAAGGAATTGACGACAAGGATTATTCTTCGGGATTATCACTTCACGCGAGGAATCATAATTGGTTCTCCATGCTTTATATTATCGACCCGTAGGTTCCTTTACTTAGCCTTGTAGACTATTCTATTAGGTCTTCACCTTTTTAGGGTGAGACCCCCCCCTAGTATGTTCCATTTGTATTTGCGACAATGGTCATTTTGTTCTCGTAGGCCTTTGCTTTGTTTATAATTTGGAGGTTATGGTGATCCCATGGATCATCTTCTATTCGTTTGACCTTGACCGTAGTCTAAGGCTACACTCATTTTCTTTCGGATTATCTTTCCGACTCTATGACTTCTTATGTGTCCTTCGCGTCGGTTTATTTACTCATGTCGTTATTTGATTTATGCCTCTGTTTCCTTTCAACCCGTTACCCGGGTTCTTGATCTTGATATTTTTTTTAACACTCCGGTTTCATTGGTTTGCATTTTCCCTTTCATACTCTTTTATGACTTATCCCATAGATTCAATAATATTTCACGCTTTCATTATCCAGGTCGCGCTTACTTGGGATATCAACTACTATACTTTATTCAACCCGCCCAACATTAAAGTAGTTGAACATGACTATCGAAATTTCTGTTTTTGCAAAATTTTATCGTTTTCTCAGTCATAACTCTTAGTCCGAGTCCCTTGACTTTTAATTCGCGTTCTTGGCTGTTGGTTACGCATTTATCTGAAAACATACCTATTAATTGAGTATTTTATCGATATTATTTTCATAGCAACCCTTCCGTCATTTCTTAAGACTTTGTTTCTCGATTTATTTGGTCGTATCAGCAAAACCCATCGCTTTTACTCAACCAAGTCTTTTATTCTTTCACTCGTCTGGTTTGACTTGTTCGTGTGAGTTCCATCTCCTATGACAGTCAACTTTATCCTTATGCCTTGACGTTCTAAATTGTCGATTCATATTTTCTTTTACTTGATTCTTATTCCTTCCCTTGGGCTCATTATCTTAATGTAATATGCTCCCATTATCCGGCTTCCGTTTACTTTTATTATCAAGCACTTTACTTAATTAATCCGTACACCACCTTTCTTTTGTCAGCGACCCTTAGGTTTGTTTCTTTTACAAATGTCCCGAAGGCCCATGTCTCAAGTCTTATTTGGTAAACTACTGTTATTGTTATTCGGCCTTTGGGGTTTACTCGTTCTTATTCTAACGCTTTCATAATGTTTGTCTTACTAATTCTTTTACATATTCACCCTCATCAAGGTGATTATCGTTCTTCCTCAGGAGGAATTTATTTATAACATGTTACTTGGGTATCTACCCATACCCGAGCTTTTAAATCCAAATTTATTGGTATTTCATTATTTACAGCAACAAATAATACATATTGTCCATTTAGTTTCTTTTTCGAGGATATTCCTATCCAAATCTTAATCTCTTGATTTCTGACTTTAACCCATTGTTACAATAACAAAATCAATTCATTTCATGTTATTGTTTCATATCGTTGTATGGAATTTATTCACATCGTTTGTTGACATAAACGATGTCTCTATCTGTTTCATTTAGTTTGGCTTAGTCTATAATCATGTCCTTGTCATCTATTACTATTGTAAACTCCCAGGGTTCGGATGTTATTACACTCCTCCCTATTATGACGCTTATCTTTCATTACGTTCTCGGGTTCGAGTGGGCGCGCACCCCTTCCCAAGGCAATATTTATCATGATTAGTTTTACCTCGATGCTCAACGTACAGTTTCAGCACATCTTATAAACGATAGAACTTTTATTATTACCTCTTTTTATTTTTCAAAGCCTTGGTAATTTCGTTAACACTAATGTAGAATGTTAAATAAATCGATATAAAGCAAACGATTTATTTGCACTCGTAATAATTAAAAATTCATGTTGAAATTTAATTTACAAGAGTATACCTGAAACGACATCAGGTTCAGCTTTAGCCTCCATGGATGTTATATAAAACAACTTTGTCCTTGATTTCTGGGCATCAGACTTTGTGTCGGTTGTGTCCTTGGTTCCAAGCCCATTTAGACTTTTTATGTCTTGGCTTACCACATGTGCCCTTGTGAATTTTTCCACAAAATCTACACTGATGTAACACACTTTTTGTAACTCCCTTCTTGGGAACTTTATTAGACTTTGACTTCTTTACGGATCTTGGATTCATATCCAACACCCTCCTTTCTTCTATTTCTTGTAGTATGCTGTCTTTTAATTCAGCCATCATATCGTTCACCACCGGCACGATTGTGGTTTGTAATCTATCAATATACTGTGATAGACTATTTTCTAGAACTTTTCCGACCTCCTCGGAAATCTTAGTTTTCATTTGTTCAGTCAATTGAGATGTCGAATCATCTCCGGTTACTCCAGACATTTCTTTAACTGAAACATCCATCACGATTTATCAATAATTATTTAATTCATTTCCATCTTATTATACGGAAATTTATATCATTCTCACTCAATCATAAATAACGTGTTATTCTTTTTCGGTTTGGTCAAGTATATATCTTGCCTTATCTTTCTTACTTAGTGTATTTTCCCGGGTTCGAGCGTATTCATACACTCCTCCCATCTTTCCGTCATCTTAAAATTGAAATGTTTACACTAATTGTTAAACATTTCATTTATGACATATGCGTCATTCATTTTGATCTAGCCAAGTTCACCACTTGCTTAAACCATTTATGCTTAGTGCACTTTTCCGGGTTTGAGTGTGTAAACATGCACTTCCCATGCATATCAATTCAAATTTCCTTTTTCTAGTATTCTAGTAAGTCTACTAAAGCAATTAATTCTTACCGGACGATCGATCAAGCTTGAACCGAACACTTTGTTGACAACCTTAAGCTCTGATACCAACTTGTAACACCCTTCTAATTACTACTTGAATTTAATAAAATTCATACAATTTTATATAAAAGATGGCCAACTTATAACATAAGTTTCATAGATAAAGTTCATAAGTAGCAAAACATTAGTCTACTAACGACTAAATCAAACATTCATAAGTTGTTTATCAAAATGTTTATATTCCAAAATCATTGTCTATTAAAGTTAGATATCGCGGAAGCTTCTAAAGTGTGCTCGGTTCTTCAAAACTTGCTTGACCGCCATCCGTAAGATCCACATCCTCACCTAAGGTCAAAACCTCTAAAAACATTAGTTTTGACATTTATGTAATGCATAAAAACAGTTTTGACATCGAAATGTGAAAGGAAAATAAAAATACAAGGTTCTCTAGACTCTACCCATTTTACTACCATTTCACTAGTAAGCCTATGGCGCTTTATGCCCATCTTCCAGAGCTTAACATCACCTGCATTTCCTTACCAATCCCATGGTTTAATGCTCTTGTGCCTGTTATTGCCATCGCTAACTAATTAAGACACCAATACTACAATTCACTCTATTATCCGACCCGTTGTCTCATCTTGTGGAATTCCTCCAATATGATGACCACCAAACGGTTCCTTATCAATTCTAACCTTATTAATTCAAGTAACAATCATGATCGCTAAAATCAACACAACTTCTATTCTACAATGCGACTATGCATAGTTTAACAACAATTTATTTGATGTAACGGGTCAAGTTACATACCTTTAGTGCACGCCCTTCAAACGCGAATCACCACCGGCTTGTCCACTCGACGCTCCGGTATCTTTTCCTATAGAGTTCAATCACGACTTGTTTAGAACTCCTTTTTAACCATATATCGCATAATTTTGTCAAATCATCACAATCATGCGTCTAACTTTAAATTTCAATTTCAAGCCTTCTTTGGGGCATTTTTACAAACACTTAACGGGCAGAATTTTATATCATTCATATTCAAGTTCGTAGCTTGGTATTTAGCTAAACTTAACATCAATAAAGCTTTCACATAACATTTAAACATCATCATTTCAGAAATCACTTTCTATGACCCGTATTACACTAGAATAATCATTCTAAACCCTAGTGTTTACTAGTTTCCACAAAACCCATGAATCACCTTCAATGTGTTCATGAGATTTTCAGGAATTAGCCATGATTTCGCATGTTATTGTCTAGGTTTTACTCCTAGACACTATATCAACCCTATTCTACCCAAATAGCAAACATGCAACATAAATTTTCAGATTTCCCAATTTCATGAGAATTTCAAACAGAGAATTAACACCAAATTTTACATACCTTGTAACCCCCTTGTGATGAGGATCACTAATCTATGTTCGGACTTTGATTTGGACTGAGTTTGATCCTTCAATTTAGAGATTTTGTGAAACTTAGGGTTTGGAGCATGGGGGTCGCCCTTCTCCTGCTCTTGATCGACCAGACCCCTCTTTTGGGGTGTTTGGTTTGTTTTTAATTTGTTTTATGAATTTAAGTTTTAGTTTAAACACATTTGGCCCCTCAAGTTTCGTTTCTTACTTGTTTTAACTCTACTACTCATAAGTAAAGACACTAACTAGGTTAGTGTCATTCCTAGTTAGTTTATTTTTTACTATTTTATTTGCAACCTAATTGCAAATTCATGAACTCGCATTTTCGGGATGTTACAAGCAGGCAGGCATTGTTTCGTATACTGAGCCTTACGGTTGGGAGCCGATTAGGCAGGGCCCGCAGGTACAGCCGCTAGAGGGACATCCAGCTGAGGATGTTATGATGCAGATTGATCCTACTCACCGCCAGCGGCCGCCACAGTGACACGAGAGGCCGGCGCCGCAGTACCCTCGTAGGCAGCCACCACCTGAGCAGCTTACTCTGCAGTCGTTATCTGGCTATGTGGAGCAGAGATTCGACAGGCTTGAGCACATGATTCAGACGGGGCAGGAGAGACAGAAGGAGGCTCTCAGATATATCATGAGAAGGCATAGCATGGGGATACCAGATTTTTTCAGCCGAGAGAGCAGGGTGGCTCGGTTGGTGCTGGAGAGAGGTTTGATCTGACTCCCCCGTTTCATGTGTTTGGAGAGGGTGGTTCTGGAGCAGGTGGACGAGA
Source organism: Helianthus tuberosus (assembly GCA_030545235.1). Lineage (NCBI taxonomy): Eukaryota > Viridiplantae > Streptophyta > Magnoliopsida > Asterales > Asteraceae > Helianthus > Helianthus tuberosus. Next base: position 84,154 of record JARYGA010013527.1, read on the forward strand.
GAGTAGTAGTGAGGAGACTGCGAGCGAGCATGGTGATGATTAGTGTGGGGATGATGAGGACGAAGCAGGAGCTGATTTGATATCTTTTGTTTTTATTTTTATGCTGTTTTTGATCCTCATATTTTGGCTTGTACTTATACTTTGGATACGTTGAACAGGTTGGTTGGGAGGGTTGGTTTGGTTTGTGTTTGGAACTGATACTTATGATGATATATATTATGATCTTTGGTAGTGTTTGTTGATGCTGTTTGATAGGTTGATGTTAGTTGCCGCTTTCGTTCGCGTGTCCGAGATTAGGAACTGTTTGCTGAGCGCGTTCGAATTGGAGGGCTTATGTGGAAACGACTGGCACTTTGACAGTCTCACATATTCATCTAAGTCGTTTCCCTTGTATTCTTTTATTTATTTATTTCGTTTTAGTTTTATTTTTAGGTAGTTAGTTTTGAGTCGTATTTCCGTTCTTGCATTAGGGACAATGCAATCTTTAAGTGTGGGGATGGGATACATGTAAATAGTAGTAGTATTCGAGTCATAAATATATGAAAAATAAAAAAAAATCAAAAAGTTGAAAAATCCAAAAAAATTGAAAAATCAGAAAATGTCTTTCGAATAGAGAAGTTTGCAAATTAATACGGAAAATGATAGAAAATATGGATTTTTATTCGGGATCAAATAATGATAATAAGAGATTAATTATGTCGAGCTTGTGTCTAGTTTGGGATATGTGAATAGGCCCGGGTTTGGTT
>JARYGA010013528.1:0-53312 GCA_030545235.1 Helianthus tuberosus
CATGTCATATACTTGCTATGTTCACTAGTACACTAGTAGTACATGATTTCATTATGTTTTGCTATGTATGTTTACTTAGCATGCTAGCACATTGTTTTACATTACATTTTCTTTTGCTATGTATGTTTACTGGGCATGCTAGCACATTGTTTTACATTACATTTCTTTTGCTATGTATGTTTACTTGGCATGCTAGCACATTGTTTTACATTGCTTTTCTGTTATATATGTTTGCTCAAAATATGAACATATTGTTTTACATCTCTACCTTGTATGTTTACTTAGCATACTAGGTACATTGTTTTCATAAAAACATGCTTACATTTGGTATGACATTTGGTTTGCTTAATGAACTAAAATACGTTCATTAACATTAGCTACGCCGCTCGGTAGTAAGTAGTGGTTCCATAGGACTTGACAACTCCCATTCCTGACATCCTGGGTTTGTTTGGATGTAAGGAATGACTGAATCTGAAAACATTTTGATAACCTTTATTCTAAGGTTATCCTACAGTCTCAAGGCTTGAATGTATATATTTAACATACCGCATAAGTGTTTGTATCAGTAAAGCATGTATTTATTTTACAAAACATCACTTTGATTTATTCAAAAACCTTGTTTTGTGCTCTTTTTACTTACCATACATGACTTTTGCTTATACATTACATAGCTTACATTTGACAATAGACTTGGTTTACTCATAAACATTTGACAATTGGTTTGAACATTACATTTTGGTGGTTTGTTTGGGTAAGTGATTTACATGACAAGGCGACATGTAATATTATAAAAGCATGGTGGATACGCCGCTGGTACTTCCTATATATAAGTGCTTTTATGGTATTACATACAGTAACGTTATTTAAACCATTTCAGATTATACATATTACATTTACAACATATTTTCACTTAAACATTGTTTTACAAATAACTTAATACAAATTCATTTTTTTTACTTATTTATTTAACCATACACTATTCTTTTATATCATTTGTTTCCTTATCGATTTTTCATATGGTTTATAAAAGAAAAACATTTTTCAAGGTTCATGACTACTTTTGTTAAACCTTTTCTTTAAACTTACAAGTCATGAATCCTATTATAATAAAATCTATGTATCTCACAGGCATTTTTATGCTGACGTACCTATTTTCACATGTGTTTCAGGAGCTGTTGCATAGGATGATCAAGACACACTTAGGCGGACCTATGCCTTAGAGACTTAAAACGAAGCTAGAACTAGTCTAAATTATGTGATGTACTCTTTGTTTCAGTTGTTTTAAGACAATGTAATCCCTTTTTGTTTATAAATAAAACATAACTTTACTTACCATGGTTGTGAAAAAATAATTCTGTTACAACACTCCCCGACGTTTTCGCCACGTTTTGTTGTTATACGTGGTCGGGGTGCGACAAGGAGGACCTGGCATTCTTATACCAACAACAGCAGTCTTTGTCACAAGAACAAGTACCGAGACCGTTGGTAGTTTCCTCACCCACCGTGGGTTCAAATGATCTTGAGGCTGGTCCTAGTGGAACTGCACATGTACCCCCAGAAGAAACAGCTCCAGTATTTGATCAATCTGACGACTCAGAATCGGAAACCTATCCGATTTTTGACGAGGAACCATATATTGAGACCTCAAATGCTGATGATCACACGGGTGATCAAGTTATAACAAATTTACAATCGGAAGTGAGCGTATCGGATACAGTCATGCCAAGAACGTTATCTTACCATCCTTCAGAGCAAATCATTGGTAACCTTCAAAGCGGTGTCAAAACCCGCGATCAAATAAACAAAGGGCTTACATGTTTTTACTCATCTGTCACACCTTTACAAGTAGACTTCTCATTAAAATGTTTTATCTCGCAGGTAGAGCCGAAAACGTATAAAGAAGCATTAACCGAAGAGAGTTGGGTAAATGCAATGCAAGAAGAGCTACAACAATTTGAAAAGCTTGGAGTGTGGAGGTTGGTTGATCTCCCGGAAGATCAGAAGTTGATCAAGACCAAGTGGGTCTTCAAATGTAAAAGAGATGATAGAGGGGTTATAGTAAGGAACAAAGCATGTTTGGTAGTCCAAGGTTTTAGTCAGCAAGAAGGGATTGACTTTACTGAAGTATATGCTCCCGTTGCTCGACTCGAGGCAATCAGAATCTTCTTGGCATTCGCGTCATGGAAGGGATTCAAGGTCTACCAACTAGATGTCAAATCTGCATTCCTTTACGGAAAGATTAAAGAAGAAGTGTACGTAGGTCAACCACCGGGTTTTACCGATCCGTTACACAAGAACAAGGTGTATCTACTCGACAAGGCGTTATAGGGATTACACCAGGCCCCGAGAGCCTGGTACGAGACGCTTTCCCAGCATCTGCTGACCAACGGGTTCACCAGAGGGACTGTCGATAGTACCCTGTTCACTAAAGAGGTTGCAAGACATATACTCATCGTGCAGATATACGTTGATGATATAATTTTTGGATCTACAAATGATGAGTTGTGCAAAGAGTTTGAGAAGGTCTTGAAAAAGAAGTTTGAAATGAGTTCAATGGGGGAGATGAAGTTCTACCTAGGACTTCAAGTTGAGCAACTGCCCGATGGAATCTTCATACACCAGACCAAATATGTGAATGATGTGCTGGAAAAATTCAACATGTCTGAATCATCACCCACATCAACCCCCCTGGCTACAAATCATGGCATATGTCCGGATGAAAGTGGTGACAAAGTGGATGAAACGCTTTATCAATCAATCATAGGATCGCTAATGTATCTGACAGCATCACGACCAGACATCATGTATCCAACCTGCCTCTGTCCCCGGTATCAGTCAAGTCCGAGACAATCACACATGGTGATAGTGAAGAGAATCTTACGGTATCTCAAAGGTTGCCCAAGCACCGGCTTGTGGTATCCCGGATCCGGTGACTTCTCTCTAACTGGATATTCTGACTCTGACTTCGGGTCCTGTAAGTTGAATGCTAAGTCCACAACTGTTGGGTGCCAGTTCTTTGGAACTCGGCTAATCACTTGGCAGTGTAAGAAACAAACCACAGTCGCTCTCTCGACTTGTGAGGCTGAATACATTTCGGCTTCCAGCTATTGTTCTCAAATCCTCTGGATCCAACAACAAATGAGGGACTACGGTTTGCAATTCTTAGACACGCCAATTTTTGTGGACAATGAGGTTGCAATAAATATCACTAAAAATCCGGTTCAACACTCTAAAACAAAATATATTGAGATTCGACATCATTTTATTCATGATTGTTACGAGAAAAATTTGATTCGAATCGATTATATTCACACCGATGATCAGAGAGCTGATTTTTACACAAAATCCTTTAATAAAACAAGATTTAACTATCTTTTGAAATTGAACGGGTTAAAGAATTTGTTTTCTGGGAGGGTGGTAGAGTGTGTGGCAGAGGAGGATGACGATCAGAAGTGATCTGCGTCTAGTTGTCATGTTTTTCTGTACAGTTTCTTTACTGCTTTTGATAAAACCAAAAACACAAAAATATGTTTTTGATTTTAGGGGGAGAAAGTTTATAGAAAATACAAAAACATGATAAAATTTCAAAAATACAAAAACATGATAAAATTTCAAAAATGCAAAAACATTGAAAAAGTCAAAAATGAGTTTTGTGTGAAAAAGAGGAAATGATAGTACATCTGTGGACTATCACAACATGCTAAAAAAATGGAAAGTCAAAATGTTCTTAAACAAGTCTCACTAATGATGTGCCAGTAGGCTTCGCGCAATTAGTAGATTGAATTCGAGATATAAACATAACGAATAACTGCTTATCTCATGGGGAACATCTCTCGGATATATGGGTAACCCCCGAAATCTTGTTTGAAAGACTCTATTTCTGACATACTAGGTCTTTATACGTGGTGATATCTGGGGTATTATACCAGGACTTCTGATTTTGCGGGAGCAATAGCCTAGTCCTCGTATAATACTTTGCACTGCTTTATTTTTAAAGCTCACCCTCAGCATAAAAAATGATGAAACAATGAAAAATGCTAATCATGTGCTGTCGAAAAGAAGATCCCCAAGGGGGACCCACCTAAAGTCGAGCCATCATCTCTCTGATTGAACGGAAGTTCTAGCCTGAGATATCATTAGTGTGCACTCACCTGTAAGACTGAATATAGAAGTCTGGATACGGGAGTATATTCTGAGGTGGGACACGCAAATAAGTTAGTTCTTAAAACATATAATCTCGTATCTTGAATCAATTGAAACTTGTGTAGAAGTTTAAGTGGACAACAATACTGACAATCAGAAATGAATTTGTTTAAAACTTAAAGTTAAATCAAGATCAACGGTGTTGGTGATATGTCTCAAAAACTGATAAGATCCTCTTACACAATCTCACAAAAATTGTCTGTAAATATGTTTGTACAGTTTCTAGTTTCTTCAAATCCAAAAGATTTCTGTTTGTTTTAGCCAAAATGTTGAAAAAATCCAAAAAGATTTGATACTTCATCTTATTTTCGACAACAGACGTTGGGGATCTGATGATCAAAGTCTCACAGTGCTAAACATGTTGGATCATTTGGGTTGGATAAGAAAAAGTTTGAGAAAAATGTTGGTAATGGTTCAAAATGTATCAAAGTTCATTAATTTGAACTTAAATTTGTTTCAAAATGACAGCGAGATTATAATTTGGTCGGCCAAGGTCATTAACTTGGACTTGGCAGGCTAAACAGTTGACCAGGGTCATTAACTTGGACTTGGTAAACTGAGTGTGTTGGTAAATAATTAAAAATAAAAGATAAAAAAATAAAAATTCAAAAATTTTGAAAAAAATCAAATCTCACACGAGGTGATCAACTCGTGCGAATTGGCCAATCAGTGTCAAACAGGGCCAGACCACACGAACTTACCAAACTGCCTCAATCTTTCAACTCGCACGACCTGGTCCCTCTATTTAAGGGGGAGACCAGATCGCATGAAAACATTTTCATTCTCACTCCGCACCAAACATATCCTTCAAGCGACTTGAGCGATTCAAGTGATTTCTTTGATTTCAAGCCTGAATCTTGTTATCTTGTTGATCGGAATCAGTGTATAAGTTGGTTTGCACATCTTATACCATGGTAAAGGTATTAATTGGTGTTAATTTGATTCAGATCTTGTGAAATCAGATGAACTCGAACGAACAGATCTTTGAACTTAGATCTAGGATGATTTTGTGAACTAAAATGAATGATAATCATATCAGCGTGCTCGGAATTTGATGCAGATCAAATCTAGGGTTTCAATTTCATAAGAAAAACATGTTTTAATAAACTAAAATTTCACTGTTCATGAACATGTGTTCAAACGAAGTGACGATTCACTCCGCATGAAATGGCCAAATCGTTTGAAACTCCACATAGTTTGAAGTTCATTCAACTCGTACGAGATGGTCAATTCGTATGGGATACACATCGTTTGAAATTGTCAGTCCATTTGAAATTGGTCACATCGTTTGAAAACCACATCGTTGAAAATCAAGAAATGGTCAGACCGCATGAAATGGTCACTTCGCATAAGACTAGTTCGTGTGAATGACTGTTTGTTTTGAAGTTTGTGCACAATGTTTAACATGTATTTGTTTTGTTTGTGTTTCAGGCGTCGAATGTTATGTTTGATCCATCGCACAACATTTGTTGTGTGTATGATGAGACTTTACCGAAGATGGTCTTATTTAAAGAGATTTTGCCGTTCATGGAACGTTTTCCAATTCAAATGGCGTTGACAAATCAACATAAAGTCTTCAAATCTCATGTTGCTCATTTCTGGAAGAATGCTAAGTACGACGATGTGAATGATGTGATTAATTCACTTGTTAGTATTGATGGTGAAGATAAAGAGATTATTATCACTGGACAGCTTGTCCGAGAAGTGTTAGAGTTTCCGGATGATGAAAATTCACCAACAGGATTTCCAGAAAGAATGGTCAAAGGTTGTATGCTGAGGATGGGATATAATGGGCCATTGAACAAAGCAAATTATCTGAAAGCATGTTTCACGAAGCTGTACAAGTTTTTTATTCACTCAGTGATTCATGCGCTTAGTCACAGAAAAGGTGGTTATGATGTCATGAAAGATTATCAGATGTGTATGGTGACGGAATTGGTGTTGAACAAGAAATACAATTTTTTGAGAATCGTTTTTCACTACATGAAAGAGCATATTATTTCTGATAGTAAAAGTTGGATGTATCCGAGGTTTGTACAAATGATGCTGGATCATGCTTATCCGAATTTGGTGAAAGATGAAGAAAATGATCTCATGGTGTTAAATCACATGGATAATGAAACGTTGATCAGATTATCCAAGTATCACAAGAATTGGCCAGAACCGAAGAATAAAACAGAGTTTTTCGGATTCATCAAGGATGAGAAATATGAAGATCCAGATCCAGTGAATCATTTGAAGTGGAGAAATGATGCAGAGATGAATAAAAAGAGTGCAGCTGATGAATTAACAAAGTTAGAAGATTTTTCTAAAACTCGAAATGAGTGGTTTACAAAAGTTAAAAAAGAAAAGAAAAGAGGTGGAAAGAGAACTCCAAAAGTTCAAGCTGAAGAAGGATCGTCTTCTCAACCTAAAAAAAACGAAAGAAGAAAGCAGTTGAAACAATGTTGGTTGATGAACCTGAAGAAGATGAGCCAGAAGCTGATGTTGATAAAGATCAAAATCCATTATCTCCTGAAACAGAGCAATTGTTGAAAAATATTGATGATTCTTTAGAAGTTGAAAAGCAGCTAGTAGGAAAGTGGTTGATGATGAAGAAAAGAGTTCATCTGGTGAAGATAGTGATATTGATGCTCAAGTTGATCGATGGATTAAAGAAAACCTTGATCCAAGAGATAGAGAGAAACCAAAGAAGAGAAAGAGGAGTTCAGATGAAGATGATGAAATGTATGCTCCACCATAAAATGTTCAGGTTGTATCACCACCATCTTCTAGAGGCAGAAAGAAATCAACTTCAAGGAAACGTGTGATAACTTCTGCAGCAAGAAAATTAAAGTTCAAACTGAAAATGAATCCACCACAAGAACCACAAGAACCACCATCACCACTACCACAACAACCACCATCACCACCACAACAACAACCACAACCACAATCACCACCACCACATCATTCATTACCTATCCATGAACAACCACCAATTACTTCACCACACATCCAACAAACACCACCAATCACACAACCACTTGTTCATACAACTCCTGGATCGTCTACCTTTAAAGATTTCCCACATATTCCAGACAATGTAGCTCTTGAAGAGCTAGGTGATTTTAGTTTTGTAAATGATGATCTTGTGAGAAAGTTGCAACAGAAGGTGAATGAAATGTCTAGTGAGAAAAAGAAGTTAGAAGAGCGTGTTAAGTCTGTAGAATATGAAAATTCGTCTTTGCTGAAGAAGATTGAAATTGATCAAGTTGAAACTGATATTCTGAAAGTTCGGGTAGCGGTATTGGAAGAAGAAAAGGCTCGTAGATATGAGCAAAATGAATACTTCAAGTTGAAAAACAAAGAGTTAGAGGCCAATAACGCTAGAAAAGAACATGAAGATTATATGTTGAAGAAAGTATTGGAAGACTTGATTGGAAAGCCGATTGAACAAAGATTTGAAGAGATAGAACTTGAGGAAGTTAGAGCAAAACGTAAAGCTGATCTAGAAGCTGAAATGAAAAATAAAGGTAAAAGTGTTCTAGGTGAAGCTCAAGTGACTGAAAGGGAAATTGTTCTGACTGAGCCTTGTCCATTATCCTCAGTATCTGGTTTGATTGAGCCAGAAGATGATGAAGAAGACGAAGATGATGATGATATTCTGAAAGATGATGCAGAAGATGTGTATTCTGTACATAGTGATGATGATGATGATGATGATGATGATGGTAATGATGATGATGATTAAGGTAATTCGGGCATAAAAGTTACTGAAGAGTCAAATGAAGAGAAAATTGATGAATATCTTCAAGTTAATGCAAATGAAGAATCTGAAAATGCAAGTGGTGAGGGGGGCATGGTGATTCTGAGAAAGATGATGAAATTGTTGATAAGAGTACAAGTTTGATTCTACGTCTCGAACATGATGTAGAGGAAGGAGAAATCTTGCATACTTATACTCGAGCTGAGATTGTCAAGATGACACATGTTGAAGACAATGATTTTAATTTTGATTTTGAAGAAGAGTTGAACAAGTTTGATATTAATCAGCAACCAGAATATCAGTACAAGTATGTTGAAGATGCTGATAACTACGACAAAGTGGAAGTAGAAGACTGGAGTGATGAAGATCAGTCTGAGAACGTTAATGTTGATACTTCCAGCTTTCCAACGCTCGCAGAGTTTTTCAATCAAGCGAATGAATTGCGAAGAAAAGTTGCTAAAAGCATTAAGAATAAAAGTTTTCAAGAAATGTCGAAAGATGAACAACGCGAAGAACGTAAAAAGTGGTTCAGGAAAGATACATAACGAAAATTCAAAAGACCAGTACAATATTACAGAAGAGATAAAGATGTTTCTCTTGGAGATATCATAAGCTGGGGTTATCTGCCACAGGTCAATGCTTTTGCAATCAGAAGAGAATTTTGTGTTCAGTATTTTCAGTACATTCAAGATATTATGTCTCTACCTTGGTGGGATGTTGAAGAATTTCCCAAAGTCAGAACATTATCTTATCCTGTCAGAGAACATGACATGCCAACATGGGGATTGATGAAGTTTGAAGCGTTCAGAGAATTTAAACACTGGAAGCCACATTATCCGAAGAAAGTCAAAAGGGTGGATCCAGTTACAGGCATTGAAGAAACTATTCTGCAGATCAAGAAGCCCTGAGTTAGGAAGAATATTCCATTGCCGAAGATGGAACAAAACTTTCACGAAGGGTTTGTATGATGGGTGTACAGTTGCTTGACGACTGAAGCAGTGATTGTTTACAAAGTTGGGAATGAAAGCAGATACATTCATCTGTATGATCCAATGTGGATAGTGAATTGCTCTGCGAAGGATATCGAATGTTTGTTCGTGAACAAGATTGGGTATAAAGCTAAAGATAAAGATCAAGCTCTACAGTTTCAGAAAGTTGCTACAATTTGTTTTCAGAAAGGTATAAATTCTGAAAATATGTGGTTATCAAAGTGGAGAAAGATTGAAAAGGAAGAGTTTCTGAAAGCTGAGAAGGAGAGAAAAGAACGTGAAGAGAAAGATAGGATTGCTAGATTTACGTGTGTACAAAGACTAGCTGAAGAAGAGAAGAGAGCTGCGAAAGAGAAAGAACAGCTCAGGAAGACGTTATTGAGAAAGCCAAAGCAAAAAGAAGAGATTTTCAAGTCTTTGTGAAGAAAGTTTTGAAGACAGGCTGACTGAAGACTGCGGCAATATCCAAGGGGGAGTTTGTTGGTGCTCAATGTCTATCGCCTACGTCATCAGTCTAGGCCGTGTCAAATATGTGTAATAGGGTTTAAAATGTAAAATTTATGTAATTTGGGCCAGTTCGCACGAACTGACAAATGTTAGGTCAGGTCGCACGAACTGGGAAATGTCCAGTTCGTGCAAAGTGGGATGTTTAACTCGTGCGGACTGGTGGGCCTATAAATAGGTGTGTTCTGTTTTTCATTTATAACTTTCCAAAGAACTTTGCCACGAAGTGCTGTCAAATTCTCTCCGTACGAAAACGTTTATAATCAATGGAAAACATGTTTAAAGTGACTTTCTACTCTTCTACTCCTATTCTAACACTGATCCACAGTTTCTAGTCTGTTTTCGCCTTTCTAGAGACTCAGATTTGACTCATACCGACTCGTTTTGGACGATTCATTGATCCTACAGTAAATGGATGATTTCAAAAATGATTTTCTCAAGAAACTAAAGTTACTTGCAAGATTTACAAGATCATGATTTTTAAAGAAACTAACCATATTTTTAGTGATAAATCAAAGCTAGAAACATGTTTTTAACAAGAAAAATAAATTATTTTTAGAAAAATCATCTTGTAAGTTGTAAAAGACTAAATTTTACAAGAAAGTGATTTATGAACAAATAACCATATTTTTAAGGGTAACTAAACCTACTAAATAGCATACTAAGTTACTACAAGTTTTACAAACTTCAAGTTCATGATGTAGTGTAAATTGCATGATTTTGGCTCATGGTAAGTATTAAATGAATTATTGATGATTGATGATGATTTTAAAAGAAAATGATATGCTTGGAAAGCATGGAAACCTTCATTTTTAAGGGGAAACTATGGCAAAAATTTTGTTGAATCGAAACACTTAGAAAATATTTTTAAACAAGTGTTTACAACTAAATTTTGAACATGGTTTTCATATAAAAACTTGCCATAATTTTTGTTACAAAAATTACAAATATTGGAGGTTGATTTTTGATAAATAAAAGTGGCTAAGTATATATTTAGGAAAATATATTTAGAAGTCACAATTTGTGTGCTACTTGTATATTATGTGTATTAGTTATATTATTTTAGGACTTGAAAATAATATAAGACACCAAAATTTCCAAAATTTTTAATACAAAATAATACCAAAATTCCAAGGAAACAAATATATGAATTATACCCGAATATTGGATAAACGGACACATGAACTACACTTATATATATTCCGGGATTAAATTTATAAATTTTGACAAACGAGTTAAACGGTATCTTGGAAACCATAGAAACGGAAATAATGATTTTTACAAGTATTACAAAAATATATCATATTTTTATCAAGTAGAAAATATATTATTTTGAATGGGGAAAAATAAATATATTTTCTTGAACAATTAGAAGGTATATTATTTTTGAAGAAGATATATATTTTCTTAAACAAATTAAGAATATATTATTTTGGGTGAAAAATGGATTTATAAATAGTTTCTAAGTTAATCTTGAAAATATATTATTTTGAGGTTTATATGAAAATATAAGTATTTTTGCCAAGAAAAGTTTGTAGATGATTTCTATAAAAGTTTTCTTAAAATAAATATATTTTAAGAATGTAAATTGGTGATTTTTATCGGTTAAAAATAATATTCCGGAAAATGTAAATACAAAAATTAAGTATAAGAATACTTAATAAATACAAGAAAAATACGTATTCTCGTACGTACAAATACACACCGGAATATGTCACCAATACTTGGCAAAATACACAAGTCTAAAAATACAAGTAAGTATACCCATCCTTGGGAAAATACATATGTATATATACATGATATACCAAGTTAAAATATATTATTTTAACAAATATTCCAAATAATTAATAAATATAATTTAAGTTAAAATATTATTTTAACAAATAATTATATACTTTGGAATAATACAAGTTCATCAAAGATGTAACACAAAGATACAAAGTCATAACAACTAAAACTGAGAGTCGTTACACGACCTAGCCGTCTAATAAACCATAGCACGTGTGTAGGTAATTGCACGACTTCAGGACAGGATCTTTGAGTTACTTCGGATAGCAGGACGCAAGATTGTGAGTTCATGCCCCCCTTTTCTTTTAACTGTTTTCAGTTTTATAACTTCGGGGCTGAAATACATGTTACAAATATTTCAATGATTACAAATGGTATGGTTAGCTAAGGAATGAACTGTTAGATCATGTGAATGGGTAGGCGTTAATTTAAGACCATTAATCCTTGTATAAGGACCGAGGGGCATGAGTGATAGATCTATTTGGGTGTTGCGAGCCCCACCCATGAGCCCGCGAGTTGGACCATGTGGTGACTTTTTCGTTCCCGCCGGATGGCCCGGTATGAAATACGCAAAATGATTGAGCCTTCCTACACCATTGCACACATATTAATGTATTAGCTACACATTAATTGATCTATTCATAGAAGCTTTCATACCGGTTTACAAAGACATACATACAAATGTTTACAAGGTTATTCGTGCACACATACAAACCCATGAACTCGCTCAATTTTTGTTGATGTTTTCAAACTACATGTATTTCAGGGAATTGATGGATCTGACGAAGGTTGAAAGTTTTCAAGATGTGGCTACAATAAATGATGACATCCGCACTTTTGTAGGGTTTGACTTGGATGTTTTATCTTAAATAAGACAAACAAGTCAAAGCCTTGGTTTTATTTATGTCTTTTGTCAAAGTCCTTTATGGAACTTTAAACATTTGGTTGGTTTGTATTTTAAACTTGAAGTCCTTGTTTGGTGTTAAACAATGTAGCTTGTAATATTTTGAGTCGTATTAATGGATGATCATCATGGTTTTAATCATATAGTTGTTTATTATAATTGAATGCAATGATATTAAGCAAGTCACACCTAATACGCTTCCGCAAAAGTCAGGGTGTGACAGTTTGGTATCAGAGCTTCGATTGTAGTGAACTAGGATTCCTTCTCGAGTCTAGACTACAATCATTAGAACTCTCTCACGAAAATATTTTTACAAAATATTTCTCATTGCATTTATAAAACGCCAAGATCCATGGAACAAACATTTTACAAAGGAAAGACAAGAAACACAATGCAAGGTCACAGTGGTTGGTTTAGTTTGCATGGGGTAGACTTGCTAAGATAAAGTCTCACGTAGGTATAACATGAATACATGATTAAGTGATGAGTGTCCTTGTGTCATACACTGAGTGTTAGTAGTTAACATATGTGCATATGTCATAATTATTATGTTACAGGTACCTATGTCTTCCTCTGAGAGCGGATTGTCTGACGCTCACAACCCTATGGCCATCGTTTCAGACGATGAGATCGTACCAGAGCCGGAGATTTTCACGTCGGACACCGAGAGTGATCTAGACATATGGTCCAAGGACGAGGATGATTTTCAGCCTTTCGCCCTACCGGACTTTGGAGATGACGCACCTATAGCTAATGGCATTCCTGTTAAGGACATTTTTGCCCTTCCCGCTCCTATTCATGATCACCTCATCATCGGTCACCCCAATGGTGAGCATATTGTTGCACCCATTCTTGATCCAGTTCCTCTTGTGGTCATTCCCCCTAGGGATTGGCCCTTTGATGATCTTTTTGACACTTACGTTGACTTGTTTTTGGATGGTCCCCCAGCTGATGCACAGGGTGATGGGGAGGTTGACGATGTTGTTGTGCTAGATGTACCCCTCCCGTCGTACTTGTTATTGAGATATCTTCCGACTCTAGCTTGCGCTCAGTTGCAGACTCCTTTGAGTCTATAACTTCATTAGCCCTGCGAGCTGCAGGACTTCAGCTTTATGCCACTGATTCAGATGACGACACTGCGATGTCTGCTGCACCTTTGTCCCCTGTTCGAGTCCCTACAGCCCCTCACGTCCCAGAGCACATTCATGATCCAGACCCTGTTCTATTTGGTTTGCCTGATATTGCACCACTTATTCCTAAGCCGATTTCCAAACCACTTGAGCTTCCACCTGTTGACCCATTTATTCCACCAACTCCTCCTGCTGACATTGCTCCCCCACCTCCTTTCGTGTCTAATGCTCATCGTACCGATCTTCCGATTGTATTTCTATAGGAAACCCCCGCTCCCCGACCAGGGGAAGGCACCTCGGGACAGCCCCCGAATTTTGATCCATTTGTTTCAGTCGATTTCCCTCCGATCCCACAGACCACACCTTTTACCCCATTTACATCAGCATCTCTTGATGAGCCATTTCGGTGGTTCCCTCCATATACCATGCCTATTTCTGACCCTTATCATCCCTCTCATTATGGAGGCTACACTCGTGATGAGTTCCTTTTGTCATTACAGTTACAGTTCGAGATTTTGAGTCACCGAATTCTCGAGCCGGAGTTCGATGAGAGTGCTAGACGGTCACTATTTCTGTTCCACCCTGCTTCTGTTCCTCCACCCTCCTTGTCAGCTTCATTTGTACCCCCACCTGCTGCTCCCACATCCATTCCGGGTTTTGATGCCCGCTTTCTTACAATTGAGCAGCATATTAGCTTTTTGATTCGCAGAGTTCATGAGCTCGAGGAGGAGCTCGCCCATGTTCGTAGCTTACTCTTTTTCCCTCCTCCTCCTCCGCCATCAGCACCGTAGGTTTTTTGGTTTTATGCAGATGCTCTACTTTTGGTGAGAACGCTACAATTGAGCCGAGATTACAAAGACATGAAGACCACTTTTTGATTATTACTTTTGTATATTGACAAACTTATTTGACAAGGGTAGTGTGACCCTATGCCCCTTTTGGTATGATTCAATGTGAAAACAATGTTGTAACGCCCTTCGTCCCTAAACTTTTAGCTATTGTCAGTTTTAGTCCTTATACTATGTGACTCTTGACACTTTTGACACTTGTGAATCTTTATGCTATGAAACTTGAATCTTATTGATACTTGATGCTTAATTATATGAAGCTAGATTCTTGAAACTTGATACTAGATTCTTGATACTTAACTCTAGACACTTGATTCTTGATACTTAATGCTATGATACTTGATTCTAAATTCTTGGTACTTGATTCTTGAATTCTTAATACTAGATTCTTGATTCTTGATACTTGATTCTTGATACTTGATACTTGGTGCTTGACTCTTGAGACTCGTGAAACTTAAGACTTGGTTGAACGAGAGAGTGGAGACTTGTCACTGGCGGAAACTATGAAACTTGGAAAATTTTGTGTTAATGATATAATCTAGTTATGTGATACAATTACACAATAATACGAAACGCAACGCTTAATCTGACTCGCAAAACAAACTAAAGGCGAAAAGTGGAAAGGATGGGATTGACCGAATGGCAATCCGATCGGATGACCATCCGATCGGAGGGCCACTCGATCGATCCGCCATCCGATCCGTGCCATACCGCCTTATTCCCCACTCTTGCACTATAAATAGGACCTGTCACATCATTCTTCACTGATATGACGGCCTCCTTCGACCAGACGCACGCTCTCTCACTTTTCTTCCAATTCTCGGTGATTTCAGTATGTTTTACACTGGATTCCTGTACATCTTTGATCTATACACAATCCTCTACATGATTCTCCTTTGAAATCACACTTTTCACCATGAAATCTCTAAGTTTTGAGCTCTTGAGGATGAAGTCATCATGGCGGTTGTATAAACAAGCTATATGATGTCATTCCAGCCAAGATCTGACTCAGATCTAACGAATTTCATGTGTTGTTACACCAAATCTTTGCTAAAACTAGACCTTTTCAGTCAAAACTCACGTTTTCTTCCATCATTCTTAAACTTTTTACAAAAAACGGTGGAATCCAGACCCAAACGGGTTGTAGACTTGATGACTATTCAGGAGTCAGCTTGGAGGCGGATTATCGCCGGAGAAGATGGCCGGGGTACGGATTCCGACATAAACACCGTAAAGAACAGACACCCGAATGGACGGGGTGATTCCCATCCGATCAGGCAGGCTGATCTTTGACGTGTTTACAGTTGTCTCAATACGTACCATGCCGTCACCATTAAACTAGAAACTTAGAAATTTTACAAGGTTGCAAAAGGAACAAGGTCATGACAATCGAATAGCAATCCGATCGGACTGCCGTCCGATCGATCGAACGACCATCCGATCAGAGTGACACATGCCTCACAACCTCTAATACTTAAATCATTTTGAATCAGAAACTTTAAACTTTGAAACTTGCACATGAAGGGTCATTCGACCGAACGGTCATCCGATCGGATGACCATCCGATCGAAAGCCCTAGTTTGAACACTTAGTGTGAACACTTAATCATTTTGGAAACTCAGTCAATGGATCAAATGACCATTCGATTGAATGGCCATCCATACGGATAACCATCCGATCGGATGGCGATCCGTCCCAATCACATATGTCAACCGACCGGATGACCATCCGACCGGATGGCCATCCGATCAGGTGACTGGTCTGACACTTGCACGATTCTTGTATTCTGTCCGACACTTATCTATTGTACTCTAATCAGGCTAATCCTAAAGAGCTCCCTTTGATCCAATAACAGTTTACTGTTAAGCAATCACTGTGAGTATACTCGATCCCTTTTCGTTTTAATCTTTTGGGATGCAACATGTATTCTGTTAAACTTGAAACTTGATACTTTTTGAATCTAAACTCTATCCTATGTGAATGTGAAACCTGTGATTCTTGATTCTTGATTCTTTATGCTATGTGAACGTTTAATCCTTGTGTGTAGTCCCGCCTTAACAATAGTAGCGCTATAGGAAGATGCACATCCCCGTTATTCTTGGGGGTATTGTTAGGAGGATTCTAGTTTTCCTTGAGTCTTGGGAAAACACCTAAAGCATCGGGACACTTAGGCTATCACTTGGACTACGAACACCAGCATGGCTGAAACTATTTTTATCGTTTACATGATGGATATGAGTTCTTTTAATCTATTATGCTATATATCAAAACTTGTATACTCGCCAGTATGTTTTTGTACTGACTTTATTTTAATACATGTTGCAGGCTGATAGGATGTTGATTCTCAAGAAACAAGCTAGGATCGATGCTTAGAAACTCGCCTAGTTAATCTAGAAACTTGAAACAATGTTTTGTTGCTGTATTTGGTACTTTGGTTTTTTTTGTATTTGATGTTTTATACAATGTTATGATGAAACTTGATTAATTACTATTGAAACTATTAGTGTTATGGAAACTCTTGAGCAATCTGAACGCTTAGTGCCGTACCCCGATGTTTCCACCATCGGTTGGGGTGTGTCAGATTGGTATCAGAGCCATAACGATAGGAAATTAGGATAAGTAGGAATACTTGCCCTAGTCTATAGTTCTAGGAATCTTGACTCTTATCTGTTGTTTAAGACTTATGCATTCTACTGTATCTGCTTCCTAGTAGCACATTTCTTGTTAGACTTACATGCCTTTCCTAAGGCTGACACAATATACACTTGTAAACTTTGGAAACACTTCTAAACAGTGTTTGTATTTTGCACGAGATTTGTCCTCAAGACAGGAGTGACATCTGAACCTTGATGGGAAATTTCCCTACTCTATTCTAGCAGGTCTTGTCTGTTGACAAGTACCGACGCTATTAAGGTACAATGTTGTCAAGATAGAGGTGAAACTCAGACCTTGATAACTAGTCCCACTCTTTGATTTTCATGTCTCGCTAAAGTCTCGAAATTCCCAATCAATTAGGAACTTGGAATGACCAAAAGGACGAATATTGTAGGCCTAACATTGATGATGTATTTGTCTAAGCAAGTCAAGACGCGTTGCCTTAATTCGAAAGGGGTTCGAATCTCTTTGGTTAGTCACCGTTCCGCTACCCGGAACAATCCTATGTTTTGTGAGCCTATCTTTTATGCTATCTCGATTCTTATGTATGGTTTTAAACTTGAGTCTTCGTTTATTTTGAAACTTTTTACACAAGAATCGTACGCATGTCCGCAATCTAAAACTCTAATCAATCTCTCAGAATCAAACTAAATTTAAGAAGCTTTATTCATCATGTCAAACTATGTGAGAATCTTGATCGACTATGATACTATGTGAAGCTATCTGATGAATCTATGTGTTATTGTGGTTGTAAAACATTAGACGTAACATGGCATAGAAATACGAGATAGAAGTGACATGTCTAAAACATGGTGGATACGCCGCTGGTACTTCCTATATATAAGTGTTTCCGACATGTTACCAACTTTTGTACCACGTGCCATGCAAAATTACTTGTGTTTGCAGACCGGGATGAGATTGTTGAACTCTAAAACTATGGGAAATTACTTGTGTAATCTATGTGTAATCTATGTGTACTCTAGCGTAAACTATGTGTAAACTATGTGTAATCTATGTATGTGTTGTTTGAGTAACGAAATACGAAACGTAGCCTAGCGCCGAAGAGGAGGCGGACGTGGCATGTCCGAAGCATGGTGGATACGCCACTAGTACTTCCTATATATAAGTGTTTCTGGCATGTTACCGAACCTTCGTACCACACGCTAAGTGAAGTTCGTAGTTTTGCAGACTCGGGATTGAAGTTGTTGAATCTATTTGGTTAACCTATATGTGAGTCTTGTGAGAATAATGGAGTTTACTGTTATGGTCGGCGAAGCATGACACCAATGACGAGACAGACGTGGCATGATTAAAGCATGGTGGATACGCCACTGGTACTTCCTATATATAAGTGCTTCCCTCATGTTGCCAAACTTTCATAGCACGTGCCGTGTGGGGATTCGTTGTTTTATGAATTTTGGTGAGATGGTTGAACAGTAATCTATGTGAATCTATTGGGTTAATCTACGTGTGTATGATGATGATAATGAGTGTGTTGTACGTAACATGACACCGACTACGGGGCGAAAGCGATGTGCCCGAAGCGTGGTGGATACGCCACTGGTACTTCCTATATATAAGCGTTTCTGATATGTTGTCAAACTTCGTACAACGTGCCATGCGAAGGTCGTGGGTTTGCGGTGTTGAATCTATTGGAATCTATGTGAAACTAAAACTCGAATCTTTAAACTACATGAAACTTGTTGAATCTTGAGTCTTAATCTATCGTGTGTGAATCTATATACTGTGAAACTTTGAGATCTAGACTTATACGATCCTCTTGTTGGTTCTTTAGATGTCTTCTCGTAAGCTATCCGACACTCTCAAGAGATCCAGGGAGAAGTCTCAGAAAAAGATGATGTCCTTCATGGCCGACCAGATCGCTCGAGTCATGCCAAAGATCGTCTCTGAGATCCAAGGATCGAACACTCCACCCTCTTCTGTTGACTCTAAGACAGAGAAAGAGAAGCCTACAAAGTTCAAATACAAACACTTTGTCTCTTGCAACTCTAAGCCTTACACGGGCAGTGATGGGGTGACTGCTATGCTAGAATGGTTTAACAGCATCGAGGTTACCTTCATTAACAGTGAGTGCCCAGAGCATCTAAAGACTAGGAGTGCAACATGAATGTTTCAAGGCAGAGCTCCAGAGTAGTGGTCAAATGAGAGAAACATCCGTTCTAATGAAGAAGCCTATGCTCTTCCATGGGCTGAGGTGCGAGAATTGATGATGCTTGAATTATGCCCTCCCCATGAACAACTGAAGCTCGAAGAAGAGTTCTGGCATTTGAAGCAAATTGGTGATGAAAATATGGCTTATACTACCCGTTTTAAACAACTCAACTTAATCGTGCCTCGCTTGGTTTCTATTCTTAAACGCATGATAACCAAGTACATCAATGGATTACCTCCTGCTATGCGAGATTCGATTGAAGCAGCTCGACTCGAGACAATTGAAGAAGTTTACCGTCTGGCAGCAAGTTTGAACAACAATCGTGTACGTGATAAACAGTTTGGGAACTCCGCCCCTTCGAAAACAGTGAATCAAGTTACCCAGCAGCCTAGTGGCAACAAGAACAAGGGGAGAAAGTCACAGGGTTCAGGATGCTATGCGATTGTTCCTGCTACAAACCCTACTGCTAACCCTACTCCTGAAATCAAAACGCAGTACACTTGGCCTCACCCTAAGTGTGCAACTTGCAAATTTTATCATCCTATCGCTTCAGCTTGTCGTTTGTGTGCCAACTGCAATCGCTAAGGTCACACGACTCCTTATTGTCGTCAAGTTAACCTGGCCCAACCAGCTCAGGAAGCCCCAGTTCAGGCAGCTCTACCAGCTCTCCCAGCTCCTCCGCAGAATCCTAGACCAGTCAACGCAGTTCGTGCATGCTACAAGTGTGGAGACACCCCTCATCTCCGTAACCAGTGTCCGCAGCTAAACCAGGAGCATCAGCCGCTCGTGGACGAGCGTTCAACCTCAATACTAATCAGGCTCGTAACGACAATGACGTCGTCAATGGTACGTTCCTCGTCAATAATATTTACGCTTCGATACTATTTGATAATGGCACCGACAGAAGCTTTGTGTCCGTAGAATTTGAATCTTTGTTAAATTGTGCACGTTCAAAACTACCTAAGTCATTCTCTGTTGAGGTTGCCAATGGCAAGTCTATTCTAGTTGATTCTGTTCTCAGTGGTTGTTCCTTGACTCTTAACGACCATGTTTTTACTATTGATCTCATACCCATGCAATTGGGTAGCTTTGACCTCATAATTGGCATTGATTGGTTGCGTAAGAATCATGCCGAGATTGCTTGTCATGAGAAGTTTGTTCGTTTACCTCTTATGACCGGTGATATCTTACACGTCTATGGAGACCGACCTTCCAAAGGACTGAAGTTGATGTCATGCACTCAAGCGAACATATGCTTACGAAAACATAACTTTTCCTTCTTGGCCCATGTGGTGGAACAAAAGGGCAAGGGGAAGAACATAAGCGACGTTTCAGTAGTGTGTGATTTCCCTGACGTCTTCCCTGAAGATCTACCTGGTCTTCCTCCTCCTAGATTTGTTGATTTTCGTATTGATCTCATACCTGGTGCGACTATTGTCGCCAAGGCTCCTTACTGACTTACACCTTCCGAGATGCAAGAGCTATCGAGTCAAGTGCAAGAATTGCTCAACAAGGGATTCATTTGTCCAAGTACCTCTCCGTGGGGTGCTCCTATACTATTCGTCAAGAAGAAAGATGGTTCATTTCGTATGTGTAACGACTATCGTGAACTTAATAAGCTTACCGTTAAGAATCGTTACCCTCTCCCTCTTATTGGCGATCTGTTTGACCAACTACAAGGCGCGTCCTGTTTCTCGAAAATCGACCTTCGATCTGGCTATCATCAGCTCCGTGTTCTTAAAGATGATGTACCCAAAACCGCATTTCGTACTAGTTATGGGCACTAAGAGTTCGTGGTCATGCCTTTTGGCCTGACCAATGCACCCGCCGTGTTCATGGATCTTATGAATCGTGTTTGTAAGCCTTATCTGGATCGTTTTATGATAGTCTTTATAGATGATATTCTCATTTATTCTAAAACTAGAGCTGATCATGCTCGTCATTTACGCTTGATGCTTGAGTTACTACGTGGTGAACGCTTATACGCTAAATTCCCTAAGTGTGAGTTTTGGATTGATGAAGTACAATATCTTGGTCACGTCGTTAGTAAGCAAGTTATTCATGTTGACCCTTCTAAAATCGAAGCAGTGAAGAATTGGAGTATGCCTAAATCTGCATCTGAGATTCGTTCTTTCCTAGGATTCCTGGGTTATTACCGTCGATTTATCTCGGACTTTTCTAAGATCACCATTCCTCTTACTTCATTGATGCAAAAAGAGAGACCTTTTGCTTGGGGTTCTGAGCAAGAAGAATCTTTTCAGTCCCTTAAGACCCTTTTGTGTAGCGCTCCTATTCTTACTCTTCCTGGTGGGAATGATGACTTCGTGGTATATTGCGATGCCCCAAACTGTGGTTTGGGCTATGTGCTCATGCAGCAAGACAAGGTTATTGCTTATGCCTCTCGTCAACTCAAGATACACGAGAAAAACTATACTACTCACGACCTGGAGCTTGGTGCAGTTGTGTTTGCGTTAAAGATTTGGCGACACTATCTGTATGGAACTAAGTGTGTGGTTTTCACTGACCATAAGAGCCTTCAACATATCTTTAACCAGAAGGAACTGAACATGCGACAGAGACGTTGGGTGGAATTGCTGAATGACTACGACTGCGAAATTCGCTATCATTCTGGCACGGCGAATGTCGTGGCTGACGCTCTTAGTCGTAAGACTCATATTAATACTATTCGTTGTTATCATATCCCTAGTGATCTTCATACTTGTATTCGTGAAGCTCAATATTCGTCAGCAAATGAAGGAGGTCTAGAGGTGGAAATCCAAGGCGCTAAAATCGATCAACTTGAAACAAAGTCGAATGGACTTCAATACTACCTAAATCGCATCTGGGTACCGGATTGCGATAACCTTCGTGAGCTCATTATGAATGAGGCTCACAAGTCTCGATACTCTATTCATCCGGGATCCGATAAGATGTACCATGATTTGCGTATGACCTATTGGTGGCCTGGCATGAAAAAGGATATCGTTACCTATGTCTCGAAGTGCCTCACTTGTTTGAAAGTGAAAGCCTAACATCAACGCCCTTCAGGTCTTCTTGAACAACCTGAAATCCCTATTTGGAAATGGGATAGTATCGCTATGGACTTTATTACCAAACACCCTGTACACCCGCCAGTCACGATAGTATTTGGGTGATCGTTGACCGTTTGACTAGATCAGCCCACTTTCTTCCTATCCGCAAAGATTATAAAGTGGAGAAACTTGCTCGAATCTATACCGATGAAATTATATGCCATCATGGCATACCCACTGACATAATCTCTGATCGTGATGGTCGATTCACTCCACGTCTTTAGCAAACTTTCTAGTCCGCTATGGGTTCCATTTTGAATCTTAGCACAGCTTTTCATCCTCAAACGGATGGACAGACTGAGCGCACTATACAAACCCTAGAGGATATGCTCCGTTCTTATGTCATCGACTTTGGTGGTAATTGGGATGTACATTTACCATTGATTGAGTTCTTGTACAACAACAACTATCATTCCAGTATTCAGATGGATCCTTTCGAAGCTTTATATGGTCACAAGTGCCTATCTCCTCTCAGTTGGCATGAGATTGGTGACAAGCAACTTACTGGCCCCGAGATCATTCAAGAGACGACGGATAAGATTCTTCAGATCCGTGATAACTTGGTCAAGGCTAGGAGCAGACAAAAGAGCTATGCTGATAAAAGGCGTAAGCCTCTGGAATTTGGTATTGGAGATCGGGTACTACTCAAGGTATCTCCCTGGAAGGGAGTGGTTCATTTTGGTAAGAAGGGAAAGCTCGCCCCTCGCTATGTGGGTCCTTTCATGATACTCGAAAGGATTGGTAAAGTGGCGTACCGACACGACCTGCCACAAGAACTTAACAGTGTACATCCGGTATTCCACGTATCTAATCTCATAAAGTGTTTAGCCAATGAGGAACTTCAGGTTCCCGTCGAAGGCTTGCAAGTAAACGAAACCTTACATTTTGTAGAGAAACCTGTTGCAATCATGGACCAAGGTGTCAAGCGATTGAGGCGCAGCAAAATTCCCGTAGTTAAGGTACGATGGGAAGGCAAGTGTGGCACTGAATTCACCTGGGAACTCAAGAGTGAAATGAAGGCCAAGTATCTGCAGCTCTTCGAGCAGTCTTCCTCTTGGATTTCAGGGACCAAATCTCCTAAAGGAAGGGAGACTGTGACGCCCTGCTTCCTTAAACTTTCAGCTATTGTCAGTTTTAGTCCTTATACTATGTGACTCTTGACACTTTTGACACTTGTGAATCTTTATGCTATGAAACTTGAATCTTATTGATACTTGATGCTTAATTCTATGAAGCTAGATTCTTGAAACTTGATAATAGATACTCTAGACACTTGAGTCTTGATACTTAATGCTATGATACTTGATTCTAGATTCTTGGTACTTGATTATTGAATTCTTGATACTAGATTCTTGATTCTTGATACTTGATACTTGGTGCTTGACTCTTGAGACTCGTGGAACTTTAGACTTGGTTGAACGAGAGACTAGAGACTTGTCACTGGCGGAAACTATGAAACTTGAAACTTTTGTGTTAATGATATAATCTTGTTATGTGATACTATTACACAATAATACGTAACGCAACGCTTAATCTGACCCGCAAAACGAACTAAAGGCGAAAGTGGAAAGGATGGGATTGACCGAATGGCAATCCGATCGGATGACCATCCAATCGGAGGGCCACTCGATCGAACCGCCATCTGATCCGTGCCATACCGCCTTATTCCCCACTCTTGCACTATAAATAGGACATGTCACATCATTCTTCACTGATGTGACACCCTCCTTCGACCAGACGCACGCTCTCTCACTTTTCTTCCATTTCTCGGAGATTTCGGTATGTTTTACATTGGATTCATGTACATCTTTGATCTATACACAATCCTCTACATGATTCTCCTTTGAAATCACACTTTTTACCATGAAATCTCTAAGATTTGAGCTCTTGAGGATGACGTCATCATGGCCGTTGTACAAATAAGCTGTATGATGTCATTCCAGCCAAGATCTAGCTCAGATCTAAGGAATTTCATGTGTTGTTACACCAAATCTTTGCTAAACCTAGACCTTTTCAGTCAAGGCTCACGTTTTCCTCCATCTTTCTTAAACTTTTTACTAAAAATGGTGGAATCCAGACCCAAACGGGTTGTAGACTTGATGACTAGTCTGGAGTCGGCTTGGAGGCGGATTATCGCCGGAGAAGATGGCTGGGGTACGGATTCTGACAGAAACACCGTAAAGAACAGACACCCTAATGGACGGGGTGATTCCCATCCGATTAGGCAGGCTTAGCTTTGACGTGTTTACAGTTGTCTCAATACGTACCATGCCATCACCGTTAAACTAGAAGCTTAGAAATTTTACAAGGTTGCAAAAGGAACAACGTCATGACAATCAAATGGCAATCCGATCGGACTGCCATCCGATTGAACGGCCATCCGATCAGAGTGACACGTGCCTCACAACCTCTAACACTTAAATCGTTTTGAATCAAAAACTTTGAACTTTGAAACTTGCACACAAAGGGTCATTCGACCGAACGGTCATCCGATCGGATGACCATCCGATCAAAACCCCTGGTTTGAACACTTGGTGTGAACACTTAATCATTTTGGAAACTCAGTCAATGGATCGAATGACCATTCGATCAAATGGCCATCCGTACGGATGACCCTCCGATCGGATGGCGATCCGTCCCAATCACATATGTCATCCGACCGGATGGCCATCCGATCAGATGACTGATCCGACACTTGCGTGATTCTTGTATTCTGTCCGACACTTATCTATTGTACTATAATCAGGCTAATCCTAAAGAGCTCCCTTTGATCCAATAACAGTTTACTGTTAAGCAATCATTGTGAGTATACTCGATCCCTTTTCGTTTTAAACTTTTAGGATGCAACATGCATTCTATGAAACTTGAAACTTGATACTTTTCGAATCTAATTTCTATCCTATGTGAATGTGAAACTTGTGATTCTTGATTCTTGATTCTTTATGCTATGTGAACGTTTAATCCCTGTGTGTAGTTCCGCCTTAACAATAGTAGCGCTATAGGAAGATGCACCTCCCCGTTATTCATGGGGGTATTGTTAGGAGGATTCTAGTTTTCCTTGAGTCTTGGGAAAACACCTAAAGCATCGGGACACTTGGGCTATCACTTGGACTGCGAACACTAGCATGGATGAAACTATTTTTATCGTTTACGTGATGGATATAAGTTCTTTTAATCTATTATGCTATATATCCAAACTTGTATACTTGCCAGTACGTTGTTGTACTGACTTTATTTTAATATATGTTGCAGGCTGATAGGATGCTGATTCTATAGAAACAAGCTAGAATCGATGCTTAGAAACTCGCCTAGTTAATCTAGAAACTTGAAACAATGTTTTGTTGCTCTATTTGGTACTTTGGTTTTTTGTGTTTGATGTTTTAGACAATGTTATCATGAAACTTAGTTAATTACTATTGAAACTATTAGTGTTATGGAAACTTTTGAGCAATCTGAAGGCTTAGTGCTGCACCCCGATGTTTCCGCCATCGGTTGGGGTGTAACAAATGTAACTTGTGGTTGGTCATTAATGAAAGCTCAATAGTCGTGTTCTCATTAAATACATTGTTGGATTACATGTTCATGCGATGATTATGTTTGATTAGTTGATGTGATGACTGTTTATGTTATATATATATATATATATATATATATATATATATATATATATATATACATACATACGATTCCTAGACAATTATTTATTTATTTAACGAATAAGGCCTGACCTACCCGAATCTTCTTACTAGAAGAAGAATGCCACCTCGAAGGAATACCGATACCAACAACCCTCTGCCAAAGACAGAGGCAGAGCTGCAAGAGCGCATCTCACAAGCCATCGCACAGCACGATGCCCTCTGCTCCGAACATAGCGGTGGTACCTCTGGGAATAACCCCCCAGTCGGTAATGTTAAGTCACCTAAGACACATTACAACTCGTTTGGTCATTTCCAATTGAGCTTTGCTAATGCTTATTGTGAATGGTGCTGCTTGTGTTACAGGTTGTACCTACAAACAATTCTTGGACTGCAAGCCCCTTAATTTCAATGGCACTGGGGGTGCTGTCGCTTCCGTACGCTGGGTGGAGAAAACTGACTCTGTTTTAAGGATGAGTAAATGTGCCCCAGAACAAAGAGTCACATATATTTCGAGGTTGTTTCTAGACGAAGCGCTTTCGTGGTGGAACCTCCAAGTTTAGACTTTGGGTGAAGCTGCTGCATACGCATTGACATGGGATGAACTGAAAGAGTTGATGCACAAAAAGTACTGCTCTCGAGCGGAGATTCAGAATTTGGAGACAGAATTTTGGAACTTAAAAATGGATGGTCCGAAAGTGGCTGAGTATATCCAGCAATTTCATGATTTGTCAAGAGTTGTTCCTTACCTGGTGGAGCCAGAGGTTAAAAGGATAGAATGTTTTATCTGGGGATTGGCACCTCAGATTCTAAGCATGGTGACAGCTTCCAAGCCTCCGACTATTTTCGAGGCTATTGACTTGTTGGATCGTTGTTTGACCCGATTGAGTCGTTCAGAAGAGTTGTAAGTCCAGTTCAAAGGCGGAATCAGAGAACTAGACACCGAAACAGCTTGATACTTTAAGATCTGTCAATTATATTGCTTTTAACATCTATTACAACCTGACAGAAATTCAGCAGCACCTCGTTACAGATCTGAAGGTCGCGTACCAAATGAAACAACAAAGCACCTATTTATACTAGTGATGATTTCGCTTATGTGTACATGCCATAAAAGCGAAATCACTTGCTTAATCACTAAGTTTAGACTCTCGAACCTCGTGCACTGGATATTCTAACCTATCCTATTATAACACATGATACAAGACGAAGTCAATAGACGTAATGCACTAACAGACTCCCCCTCGGATATTGACGAAGTCTTCAGTGACTATTCTTCAATATGACACATCTTCAGTCTTGATCATTCTGCCTTCTCTTTCACGTTGTAATAATGTAAGCATCCAACAATCTTTCTCTTCTCCTATCAGCTTCAGGCTCCCCCTTTCTTCAAGCTTCCGTGCTTTGGGATCGACACCTAGCTTTCCATCTACAAGCTCCTCTTTGCTTCAAGCTTGTCTTCAGACTCCCCCTTAGACTCTGCTCTCGGGATCGTAGTCTGGACTATCTGTAACACTCAAACATCTATAAATACAATGTTTTCGTATTATCAATCAAACTCTCTAATTCACTTCCCCTATCAACAAACTTTACAGATTTGGCAGTGTTAAAGAATCCAATTCCCTCACAGTTTATCAGCCAAGTCCAAATTAATGACCTTGGAGATATCACAAACTGTTTTTGAAATTTTTGATTTTAAATTCAAGTATCAAATTAATGAACTTGTTTTATTTTCAGAAACACAATCAGCTTACTTAGATTTTGAAACTTAGCACTCAGACATCGGTTGTCGAAAATAAAGCAAAAATCAAAATCTTTTTGGATTTTCTGAAAATATAAAGCAGTAACAAAATATGTACAAACATATTTACATACAATATTTTTGTTTGAGTATGCGTCAGAGGATCATATCAGTTTTTGACAAGTCACAAGTACCGTTGAGCTTAAAATCACATTATGCATTAAACAATTCACTTAGACTGTCGATATACTGATCCACTTAAATTTTCATACAAACTTCAACTGATTCAGGATACGAATTAGGTGTATTAAGAACTTAAACCTATTCATGTGTCCCACCTCTTGAATATACTCCCGTATCCAGAATCCCAATAATCAGTCTTACAGGTGAGTATACTACAATGATATCTGTATATAAATTAGGTATGCGAGGGCAGAGGGATCTCAGGTCGATACTTCCGTATACGCCGAGAGATATCAGCTTCGACTTTACGGTATGTCCCCTTTAGAGGATCTTTTTGCTTACAACAGCAGCGACTATCAATTTTATTGTTTCATCAGCATGCTGAGGGTTTAATGCTATGTTTCAAGCATTACAGAAAGTATTATTCGAGGACTAGGTCAGAACTACCGTTCAGCAGAAGTCCCGGAATAATACCCCAGACATCATTGAGTATAAAGACCTAGTATATCAAATTATGAGACCTTTCAAACGAGATTTCAGGGGTTACCTATATATCCAAGTAGTGTTCCCCACGAAATAAGCAAGTTTGAATTTAGGTTTATATCCCGAAAAAGTTTACTAAATGTATAAAAATCTACCGACACATCCACGGTGAGATCGTTTAACACATTTAAACTTTCCAATTTTTTAGCGTACTGTAACTGTCTACTGATGTACTATCATTTCCTCTTTTTACGCAAAACTCAAATTTTTGAATTTTATCATGTTTTTTACTTTTTCAAATTTTCAAATGTTTTTGTATTTTCTAACAATATTACTCCCCCTAAAATGCAAAATCATATAAAGAAAATTTGACAACCAACACTGATAGCTTTGTCTCGCCATCCATTTTCTGCATCTCATGCTCTGTTTTGCAGAAAATATAACATACCCCCATGATTTACAACCTATTGATCTTAACAGTTTGAAAACCGTTTTTCAATCTGATGAAAGTAATCATGTTTGTTCAGCCGTGAGGGTTTCGGCATATTCAATCAACACGTATTTTTGTATTTTTGAATATTTGACAAAAATTAAAAACAAACATATTTTTGGGTTTTCAAATTTTTTTCAATTTTTAGGGTTTTTGAAATATTGTTTATTTATTTACAAAAAACATATAAACTTCCTGTTTCAACCAACACAGGATCCAGCAGCCTCCTCTCCTTGTTGTGCCAGGCTGCTCCAATCTCCATTCTCACAATCTTTGAATTCCATGAGCACCTGCACAAACAAACTACTCAATTACTTGAACAATTTAGCCCAGGCCTGTTGAACCTTAGGCATTTCAACACAATAATTTTCATTCAATGCTGGAAATTCTTTGTCATTTTTCACAAAAACTTTCTCAATTTTAATTTCAACTTTCTCATCTTTTACCAAATCAACATGTTTCTTAACACTCCATGTTTGACCTTTTGGTGTTCCTCGTTTGTAAAAATGTGAATCTTTGTTGGATCGTGTACGTGACCCTGAAAGTCAGTTAAGGTAGTTCATCATCAATTACTAAGGCGGAATCAAAGTAAACGATGTCCAAAACAGCTTTTATCCTTTAATCTTTCCTTCTATTATCAACCGTGAGTTTTTACAATGATTTCTAACGAAATTTTGGCAGCACCTTCGCTCACATACAATGACCTTCAACTGTTCCGTTTGAAATGTGACACACACACTCCTATTTATAGACTTGACCCTTCCGTTTGAACATTACACATCCTGGTTCAAACGACAGATCTCAAACGGAACCCTATGTTCAAACTTTGAACTCAAACGGAACCATCATTTCAAACGGAACCCTCATTCAAACTTTGATTTCAAACGGAACCCTAATAATCACTCTCTAAAATCAAAACTAAAACCCTAATTTGACATTTAAGATCCAATCTTGACTTTGTTGATTTAAGACTTGATGAAGATGCAGCCAACAGACATTCTTGTGCATCAACAGACTCCCCCTTGGATGTTGACGTAGTCTTCAGATCCAGAGTCTTCAGTCGTAGTCTTTTCTTCCACTCTGTCTTTTCATCATAAGCACTCTATCTTCACACTCCCATATACTGTTGATCCAGACTCCCCCTTTCACAGACTCCCCCTCTCGATATGCTGAATCTGAGATATCTGGTTCAAGCTTTAACAATTTGCCTCCATTGGGAATTATGAAGTTCAAACCTGTTACTCAACCAACAAACATTACAATTCTATCTTTCAAACATAAAAACACAAACTCAATCAGTTATACAAATCCACTCAAGTATTCAGGTCCAAGTTAATGACCCTGATCACTTGATTAATCTACCAAGTCCAAATTAATGACCTTGGTTGATCATTTGACGAAACAAACTGATTTTAAAACAACAATTTCAAACATCTTCTGAAAATAACAAGTATCAACTTAATGAACTTGTTTTTTTTTTTTTTTAACTTTTCAAACAATTCAAACTTCTTCAAAGTAAGCTCTCCTCATTCTTCAGTCCAGAATCTCCTGCATCTGCTTCAAACATCTGAGAATCCAACAATCAACTATCCACTTTGGTTTGTCAGAAAAATAAAGCAGAAATAAAATCTTTTTGGATTTTATCAAAGTGTTCTAAACTAAGAAATGAAATACAGAAAACTTAAATTGCAGAAACTAAACAAAGTAAACTATTTACAAACATATTTTTGGCGAGCGTGTCAGGGAATCATATCAGCTTTTTAGACAAATCACAAGTACCGTTAAGCTACATTACATACTCAGACTTAAACAATTCACCTCGATTGTCGATATACTGATCCATCTTAAATTCCCACACAAATTTCAATTTACTCAGGATACGATTTAGATGAATTAAGAACTTAGATCATTCATGTGTCCCACCTCTTGAATATACTCCCGTATCCAGAATCTCAATAATCAGTCTTACAGGTGAGAATACTACAATGATATCTGTATATAATTTAGGTATGTGAGGGCCGAGGGATCTCAGGTCGATACTTCCGTATACGCAGAGAGATATCAGCTTCGACTTTTCGGTGTGTCCCCTTTAGAGGATCTTTTTGCTTACAACAGCAGCATTTATCAATTTTATTGTTTCAGCATGCTGAGGGTTTAATGCTGTGTTTCAAGCATTGCAGCAAGTATTAGCCAAGGACTAGGTCAGAACTACCGTTCAGCAGAAGTCCCGGAATAATACCCCAGACACCATTGAGTATAAAGACCTAGTATATCAGATTAAGAGACCTTTCAAACGAGATTTCAGGGGTTACCTATATATCCAAGTAGTGTTCCCCACGAATTCACAAGTTTGAATTTAGGTTTATATCCCGAATAAATCTACTAAATGTGTGAAAACCTATCAACACATCATCAGTGAGATAGTTTAACTCTTTTATACTTTCCAAATCTTTAGCATACTGTAATCGTCTAGCTAATGTACTATCATTTTCCCTATATACACAAGCTCTTTTTCAGACTTTATCATGTTTTTTTGTATTTTTGTATTTTTTACTGTTTTTGTATTTTCTAAAAAAAAATAAACTATGTACAAACATCTACTCCCCCTAAATACCAAAACAAGTAAAAATTCGACAAACCATTGCAGATTGTTTCTCGTCTTCATCCGCAACAGTACTCTCATCAACGCCAATTATGCCATCCGACACCGATAGAAGCTTCATACCATTCAGTTTTAACAAATATTTAAACCGATTTTTATCAAAAGCTTTGGTATGTAAATCAGCTTTCTGTTCGTCAGTGTGGATTTTCTCAATTCGTATCAACTTTTTCTCAAAGCAATCACGAATAAAATGATGACGAATTTCTATGTGTTTAGTTTTAGCGTGATGTACTGGATTTTTTGTTATATTTATAGCGGCCTCATTATCAACAAGAAGAGGTGTGTTAAGAAACTGCAAACCGTAGTCGCGCATCTGTTGCTGTATCCACAAGATCTGAGAGCAGCAACTGCTAGCAGAAACATACTCCGCTTCACAAGTAGATAACGCCACAGACGTTTGTTTCTTACACTGCCAGGTAACCAATCTAGGACCAAAGAACTGGCATCCTGCAGTTGTTGATTTTGAATTGACTTTGCAGCATCCGAAATCCGAATCGGAATACCCTTCGAGCGTAAAATCGCCTTTTCTAGGATACCACAACCCCAATGAAGGAGTTCCTTTCAGGTAGCGCAATATCCTCTTCACAATGATCATATGCGATGCTCTTGGGTTAGACTGAAATCTTGCTGCGAGGCACGTTGGGTACATAATATCAGGACGTGAAGCAGTTAGGTACATTAAAGAACCTATCATGGATCTGTATAATGTTTCATCAGCCCTGTCTCCGGTGAGATCTGGGTGAATCCCATGATTTGTTGCAAGTGGGGTAGCAGCTGGAGTAGAACCTGACATCCCGAATTTCTCCTAGATATCATGAACGTACTTTGACTGATGAATGAAAATTCCCTCAGGAAGTTGTTCAACTTGTAATCCCAGAAAGAATTTCATCTCCCCCATTGATGACATTTCAAACTTCTGCTTCATCACTGATTCAAAATCTTTGCATAGATTTTCATTTGTCGACCCAAAGATTATATCGTCCACATAAATCTGAACAATCAGAAGATGACCATCGACCTCTTTAGTGAAGAGAGTAGCATCCACTTTTCCACGAATGAACTTGTTGGCTAGTAGGTGTTGAGACAAAGTCTCGTACCAAGCTCTCGGGGCCTGGTGTAAACCATACAGCGCTTTGTCCAATAAGTAGACCTTGTTTTTGTGAATTGGATCGGTAAAGCCCGGTGGCTGACCGACATAAACCTCCTCTTTGACCTTCCCATAAAGAAACGCCGATTTAACATCTAACTGATAAACTTTGAAGTTCTTCCAAGACGTAAATGCTAGGAAAATTCTGATCGCCTCTAGTCGTGCTACAGGAGCATAGACTTCGGTAAAATCAATTCCCTCCTGTTGACTAAATCCCTGAACAACGAGTCGAGCTTTGTTCCTTACGACAACTCCTCTATCGTCCCTCTTACACTTAAACACCCACTTGGTGTTAATTTTCCTATGACCATCCGGCAAATCAACTAACTTCCATACTCCCAATTTCTCGAATTGACTAAGTTCCTCCTGCATAGCATTGACCCAAGAGTCTTCAGTAAGCGCCTCTTTGTAAGTTCTTGGCTCAACCTGCGAGATAAAACAACTTAATGAGAATTCAGTTTGTAAAGGAGCAACTTTTGTATAAAAACATGTAAGCCCTTTATCAATCTGATTTCGAGTGCGAACGCCTTTCTGCAATTCTCCTATGATCAACTCCTCTGGATGATATGAAAAAGTTCGCGGCATCACTTCACTTGGAACATCTACATTTCCCTCCAGATTAGTAACATTCTGCTCTGCATCTTGTTCACCAACTTGGTTTGTTTGACTTGAAAACTGAATTTGCTCCCCCTCAGAATCTGAATCACCATGATCAAAGACTGGCATATTTTCAGCTTCTAGATTATCATTCTGAGCCGACTGATTATCCTGAGCAACTTCATTCTGTTGGACATCATCATGTTCACCAGCATTACTTGGACCTGCTTCATCGTCATTTGAAGTTTTCCGTGGTCTTCTCGAATACTCAGCTGGAAACCTTAACTGCGACTCATATTCACGCAAAATATCCAACTCATCAAAGAAATCTTCGTCTTCCTCTGATTCTTCTCTCATGTCAAACGAATCCCAAAGTTTGTCATAATGATAACGCCATGAATCACCAGGATTCTGCGGCGGCATAGTATAACCTTGACATTCAACATTTGCAGCTTCAATAATCCGCTTCTCACTTGGAACGAAGACACGTCGCAATGGATTTGCATAACCAACAACTATACCCTCAATGCACTTCGGACCAAACTTTCCAAAAGGCTCTATAACTGTACAGAGTGACCCAAACGGTTCTAGATACTTCAAATTCGGTTTGCGGTTATTGATTAGCTCAAAACATGTTTTGTTGAACTTCTTGACAGTGAGAACCCTGTTGAGCGTATAGCATGCGGCGGAAACAGCTTCAGCCCAAAAATTAATTGGTAACTTTGAATCTGCGAGCATAGTTCTAGCCGTCTCGATTAGTGTCCGGTTTTTGCGTTCTGCGACTCCATTCTGCTGCGGAGTGTACGGAGCACTAAACTCATGCAAAATACCTCTTTCATCACAAAATTCTTCCATCTTGTTGTTCTTGAATTCAGTACCATTATCACTTCGAATTCTCTTGATACGCCTTTGGTACAAATTCTCAATCTTTCTGAACAGCCCCATCAAACTGTCAAATGTTTCATCTTTCGTCTTCAAGAAAGAAACCCACGAAAATCTGGAATAATCATCAGTAACGACCAAACAATAGTAATCTCCTGTAATACTTTTGACATTCACCGGACCAAACAAATCCATGTGAAGTCTTTCCAGCGGTCTCGAAACTGAATTGACTTGCTTTGTAGGGTGTGACTTTTTCTTCTGCTTGCCTTTGATGCAACTAATGCACTCCCCTTCCAGATGAAAACCTTTGATATTAACTCCCAATACCAAATCATTGTGCACCAAGTGATTCATCTTCCTTAGGTGAATATGCCCCATCTTTCGGTGCCACAATCTTGATTCTTTCTCAGTTGCTCTAGACACGAAACAATGTGCTTGACCAGTAGTTGTAGTTGCTACAGACATATCTAACACATATAAATCATTCACTCTAGGTGCCCTCATGATAATCCATTCTTCAGGAATAACAAAACCAGGTTACAAAATCAAACACTCTTTATCAGTGAAGTGAGTAGTATACTGATTGTCACAAATCTACGAGATACTAAGCAGATTGTTTTCCAGCTCAGTGATGTAGTTAACTCTCTCAAACGTTACAATCGCATTGGATAACGTTCCTTCACCAAAAATTCTACCACCTTCATGACTAGCAAATCCCACATAACCACCATTGATATTCTTCGCATCATACAGTAATGCAGTTTTTCCTGTCATATGTCGAGATGCGCCACTATCCATGATCCATCTTGAAATAGCTCTTGGAAGATCCTACACATACCACAAGTTGATTTTAAAACATTTTAATAAAGATGCCGATTCATGCTTCGCGATCCAGGAAGCTCCGGCAATTCAAACTGCTTATTCGAACATGGTGTCCACCCAGGCCTCATCAGCCTTAGGTGTAACCTTGACTCTAGCAACTTGAATTTTGAAATTTTCAGCCTTCAAAGGTGGAAAATTTGCATCATAATCAACCAAAGTTGATTCATCAGCCTTTTTCACTTCAGAAGTTGAAATTTTCATTTCAGTTTTTGGTTTCCAAACTTGTTGAGATAATGCAACCTGTTTATAAAACTTTTCATTTTTAGTTACCACTTTCTTTACAGGTTCATTTTTCACTTTGATGTTGTCATTTTTCATATGCTTTTTCTCAACAATGATTGGTGCTTTACCCTTCACATCAACTTTCTTCTGTTGAAACTTCACATTTTCAGTCTTAGGCTTCACATTGGTACACTTTCGTGCAATGTGACCCACTTGATTACATCTAAAACATGTTCGAGTATCAACACCTAGACTTTTGCCTTCAGACTGATAATGTGAAGCTCTTTTCTCAAAGAACTCTTTATTTGATTTTGAAAAAAATTCATTCTCTTCATCAGAACGTGAACTTGAACTGTTCACAAACACCTTCTTTTCAGCAAACCTTTTGTTTTGAAAACTCTTTTTCTGATAACTATTACCACCCCGATAACCACCCGACCAATTGTTTCGATTGTTATTATAAAAACGTGGTGGAACAACAGGCTTTTTGTAATAAGCTTTATCTTTCTCAAAATTCATTTGCCTTTTTGTTTGACACAAACTGTTCACTTCTGACAACTCAACTTCAACCAATTTGAAAACATTTGTCAACTTTTTCACATTAACATTCTCAATTGGAAACTCAGAATCCGAATACAACTTATCAGATCCAGCCATCTTGTACATCACAAGACCCGGTTCATCACTTAAGTTGTTTTTGGACTTTGATTTCTGAATGTATTTGTCCAAGAAACACCCATCATCTTCAGCTGAATCACTATTAAAAACACTTTCAGCTGTGCTCTTTACAATCTCTGTCTGAACACTATCATCAGATGATGTAGAAAAAGTAACATCAATGTTCTCTGGAAGTTTAACTTCTTTTTCTTCCTCAATTTCAACCAACCCAGACTGCTTTTTAGTGTAATTATGAAGAACAGGTGGTGGTACTTGATGAAAACCCACCCCAGTTCCATCAGAATACACATCTTCGCCCGCTTTGTCTTTCCCGATGGGTTTGGGAATGATATGTTTCAAAACAAAACTTGCGGAACTGTAACTGTTAAGCTTCAACTGTATTCGCTCGTTTTCGATTACAGCCTCTTGAACTTTAAGTTTCAATTTAGCGATTTCATCCAGTTGTTTGTTGATTGATTCTTCTTTAACTCTAAGCACTGCTTTTAAATGTTCATTTTCTTTAAAAGTTTTACCATTTCGATCATCACAATCTTTCATTGTGCTTTTGAGTTTTTCAAATTTTTCAGAAATCTGACGGTTTTCAAGAATCAATTTTTCATTTTCTTGTTTAATTTTGTCATGATCAATTTTATCAGTTTCAATTTGAGCAGTTAATTCTCTTATCCGTTCAGTTGAAGCTTTAACTGTTTTGTCACGACCAAGAATCTGATTCTCAACGTTTCTGACCTTTGCTGTCAGATCTTTAATTTTCTCACCGTTGAGATACGTGACAGTATTACAAAATTTGCACTCTTTGTTGCAATTTTTGCAATCAGCATTTCCTTCGATCTTTTTACCTGACGCATTTGTTGACACATCTGAACTGACCTGGCTTTTTGACTCAGACACGGAGTTAGAGTCTACCTCAAGTGCTTTGGCAGCTAGCACTTTGTCAGCCATTTTTCCCAGATTCTCTGCATTCAACTCATGCGTAGTATCGATAACTCCAGTATCAATCTTCTTGGATTCTTTTCCTTCTATCTCTTCTTTCTCCTTTCTCTCTTTCTCCTCTTCAATCATTTTCGAAGTTGGAGTTCCCCACCATTTGTGTTGCCAATACTCATCATTTTCTTTCATTTCCTTGATTAAGACTTCTATATCGAGAGTTTTGTGATCAACTACAATATTTCCATACTCATCAAGATAACACTCTCTGTCTGGATCCCATCTTTTGGCTCTTTTTGCGTCCAAATAAATTCTAGAAAGTCTAGTAATTTTGTTTTCCGAAATCATCTTTCTGTATTTATACTTCTGCTCCTCAGTTCTCTCATCTTTCCATGGAATAGGTTCATTTTTCGCCATGAATGCGTAACCAACCGCATCTTCTTCTGGTAGAACCTCTTGACTCCAATCATATCCCTCATCATCATAAATCACTGCAAGAGCTCTAGATTTCTCTCTGTTGTCTTCAACCTGCTTCAATCTAGGCGGCTCGGATTTATTCTGGTGATAAATCGCCTTCTTGTAGTAATCATCTCTGAAAGGATTCTCCGACTCATCAACATAAGCATTTCGGCATTCTCTCTTGAAGTGACCCTTCTGCTTACATTTGAAACATGTCACTTTGGATTTATCGAACCCCAGCTTAGTAGAAGCACCACCAATTGTTTTTCTGCCAGTAATTTCCATGAATCTTTGTGCACGACGAACAGCACTTGCCATAGCCCAACGAATATCGATCAGTTCCATTTCCTCCGGATCAATCTGATCGTAATCTTCTTTCGTCAGATTTGTATTGCCAATCTTCCCAGCTACCAATCCTTCATATGATTCCAACACCGATGCTAGAAAGATCATTTGTTGCTTTGCCGACTCTTCATCAAAATTTTGAGCATTCTTCAAGTCTATTGCAATGTTGCATTGAAAACGATTCTTTGCATCAGCATTTCCAGAAGATGAAGATCCACTGTGAAAACCACTGTGACTTCCACTGCTTTGACCACTTTGACTTTCTTTGCCGGCTGTCGACACATTTTCAGCAGAAAATGCAGTTTTTGGTGAAGTAGCTTTCAGCATCATGCTTTTTGGATAGTATAGATCCAGATTCTGTTGATAAGATGAATGATTAACTTTGTACGTCTTCTTTAACTCCAACTCATGACTCTCGAGTTTTTCAATCAGCAAATCTAATGTCAGCTTTTCTGGTTCTTTGATGGTATTCTTCAGCATCAGCGCATAATATCTCCAATCCATCTCGTTAGGCAACGAATCGAACAATTTGTCGATAAGATCTTCTTCAGGAATGTCAATATCATGTCTTACTAATTCCAGCTTCAGATGACCGAACCTTTCTATCATTTTACACACTGACTCGTTCTTTAAACATCCAAACAGATCAAATTCTTTTCTAAGAAGTTTCTTTTTGTTTTTCTTAATTTCTTGACTACCGACACATTTCTTTTCTAACTTTGCCCAAAGATCTTTAGCATTTGAATATTCTATCAATGAGATGATATCCTCCCGAACAGACTGAAATAACAACGCCACACACTTTTGTTCGGCTACGAATGAATCAATCTCATCAGATCCTGTTAAAACTTCCCCATTCTTGTTTCCTTGGTCATAACCATTTTTCAGACTTTTCCAGCTTGGAAACGCGAATGCCATCATCCAATCTTCAAACTTTCTGGACCAACGACTGTACTCCTCGATAGCCATTAGCTTTGGAGGTTTATTGAATGTTCCGAAGGCACTTTCCGACTCCCAAGCTTCCTTTTTCTTCTCTTTTGGTGGATTCTCATTCACATTGCTTGATGAAGCATCTTTGTTTCCGGAATCTCCAGCGAACGCGTACATGTCGCTAAACGGGTTTAAGAAAATATCATCCATTGTGAATGTACCTGTAAAATCAGACAACACTTATAAAAATTTTGTTTTGAAAATTATCAGATTCAAACGAAACCTGTTCAAACGGAATGGTCTGTTTCGTTTGAAATACCAATAGTTTCAAACAATAACTATTCAAACGATGTACTGTACAAACGACACACCTTTCAAACGACAAACATTTTTCAAACAATGGCTGTTCAAACGACACACCTTTCAAACGACAAACATTTTTCAAACAATGGCTGTTCAAACGACAAACATTCAAACGATGACCATTTCAAACGACAGCTTTCAAACGATCAGTTCAAACGACAACTGTTTCAAACGATTAGTTCAAACGACAAACCGTTCAAACGATAGAATCCATTTTCAAACGACAGTTTCAAACGATCAGTTAGTTTTTCAAACGATAGTGTATTTTCAAACGATAAGTGACAATTTCAAATGGTGACGTCAGCAAATCGCGAAACTTTTCAAACGGAATGAACGATTTCGAACAGTTTTAGGTCGAATTTTAGTTTCAAACTTTCAAGGATTAGTTACTAGTGAATTTCGTTTGATATGTGATCGTTTCAAGCCATTTTAACCACAAGAACTAGTTAAAATCAGAAAAGAAAGGTAGAAGTGAGATAATCCGATGATTTCAAGCTGTATTTGGTATGAACTCCTCGTCCTGAGCTCTGATACCACTTGTTGGATCGTGTACGTGACCCTGAAAGTCAGTTAAGGTAGTTCATCATCAATTACTAAGGCGGAATCAAAGTAAACGATGTCCAAAACAGCTTTTATCCTTTAATCTTTCCTTCTATTATCAACCGTGAGCTTTTACAATGATTTCTAACGAAATTTTGGCAGCACCTTCGCTCACATACAATGACCTTCAACTGTTCCGTTTGAAATGTGACACACACACTCCTATTTATAGACTTGACCCTTCCGTTTGAACATTACACATCCTGGTTCAAACGACAGATCTCAAACGGAACCCTATGTTCAAACTTTGAACTCAAACGGAACCATCATTTCAAACGGAACCCTCATTCAAACTTTTATTTCAAACGGAACCCTAATAATCACTCTCTAAAATCAAAACTAAAACCCTAATTTGACATTTAAGATCCAATCTTGACTTTGTTGATTTAAGACTTGATGAAGATGCAGTCAACAGACATTCTTGTGCATCAACAATCTTTTTGAACATTTTGATTTTGAACAACAACTCTTGGTTTCCAAAACTCTTGAGGTTTTGTCATATCAACGGTGGTTTTCCAACTCTGTGTTGTTCTGAATCTGGGTGTGTGAGAATTCCAGGTCTGTCTTGAATCGAACCTGTTCTGATTTGATTTCCAATTTTGATTTGAAGCAAACTTGTTTGTATTGAACCTCCAAGTTTGTTTCGAATCAAATTTGGTTGACCTTTGTCTCACAGTCTCAGATTTTTGTTTCTCAGTATCAAACTTCTTTTTGTCAACATCCACAGGTTTTAGATTAGGACACTTGCGTGCAAGATGTCCTTTTCGATCACATTTGAAACATGTTCTCATGGACACATCTTTGACCTGTGGTTGTTGCTTTTGCTTTCTAGCAAAAAACTCATCATTAGACTGTCTCATTTTGAGTTCTTTTTCTTTTTCTAAACTGTCTCCTTGAACAAAACTCATTTTTGTTTGAAAATTTGACGTCTCATTTTTGTTCCGATGTTGTTTCTTCTTATAACGCAACCCAGCCTTCATGTTCTTCTTTT
This sequence comes from Helianthus tuberosus, assembly GCA_030545235.1. NCBI lineage: Eukaryota > Viridiplantae > Streptophyta > Magnoliopsida > Asterales > Asteraceae > Helianthus > Helianthus tuberosus. Next base: position 40,249 of record JARYGA010013528.1, read on the forward strand.
TGAAACCAGGTTTGTTATACGAACCTTTACAACTCTTACCAACAAACTTTGAAATTTCAGACTTCTCAATCTCAATCATTTTGAAAACTTTATCAACCTTTTCTGAAATCACATTCTGAATCGGGAATACAACATCTAAGAACAATTTGTCCGATCCAATCATGGTATAAACCAATCATTTTGAATCATCATTCAAACTTTTCTCGGATTTTGTGTTTTTCAGAAAACCATCATGAAGATTTCCTTCATCTTCATCCTGTGATTCAGATTTACCTGTATCAACTGACTCTTCTTTCAACACACTTTCAACGACTTTACCTACCACCTCTGAATCATGAGAATCATCAGATTTGGAATAGGTTATGTCAATGTTGTCTGGCAATTGATCTACCATGTTGAAAGCTTTTTCGACCTTTTCCTCATCATAAAATGCAAATTTTCCCGGTGGTGGAACTTGATGAAACTCTGAGCCAATGCCTTTCTTGTTCTGCTCAGACTCACCATCACCCGGTTTTATATTGAAAATTCGTTCAAGCACATATGACGACACGTGGTAACTTTTTAACTTGTTGTTATCCTGTTCTAAATCAGCAATCTGTCGCTTTAACTTAGCAACATCCTCAATATAAGAATTAACAACATCTTGTTTTATAGCATACATTCGTTTAAGTTCTTTGGTTGTTTCAGACATATAATTCATTCTAGATTGAGCATATTTCATTTCGTCTTTCACTTTCTCATATGACTCTTTTGTAACATGATATGATAATTTCATTGAATCATATTCCTTTTTCATTTCTTGACAAGCAATTTCTTTTTGTTCACATTCATTTGTCATTTTCAAAACATTTTCTTTCAAAACTTCATTTTCTTTCTCTAATTTGTTACATTTTTCTAAAAGTTTTTCATCATTTTCTTTAAAAACCTTTTCTTTTTCTAACATCTCTTTGCATTTTTCTTTGAAAATGTTTTCTATTTTTGTGAATTCAAGATCTCTTGTTCTGAATTGCTCATCTTTTTTAGTACAAGCTCTGCACGGTTCCATGCATTTATTGCACTGATCAATCAGTTTCAAGTTTTCAGAATCAGAATTTACCTCAGTGATTGGCACTTCGGTGTTTTCAGCAACCTCTGTCTGCTCAGCAACATTCTGCTTTTCTTCAACACCGACTTCATCACCAACATTATCAGCTTCCTCATACTCATTCTTTTCTTCTTTTTCTTCTTTCTTCACCTCTTCTTCAATCTGCTGTTCTTCAGTAACAGCTTTCTCAACCTCTTCATTCACAACAACTTCTTCACTTTTAATTTCCTTCACAACTTCAACAGTTTCTGCTTTAACCTCTTCAGCATCTTTCTTCAAATTGTTCACCATTTCTTCAACATTCTTCTTCATTCTCTCCTCATCCTTTTTTCTCAGACACGATAACATGGCATATCTGATCTCTTTTTCATACCTCTTAACGTATGTGTCATCTTTCATCACATTTCTATAGTATTCAGCTCTCAACGGGACTTTGAGAAGAACATCATCGAAGATTATGTCTTTCTTGGGAACAACCGGTTCTCCTTCTCTGTTATAATAGCATTCTCTCTTTTTATCCCATCTTTTGCTACCGACATCCATCTCATACTCCTCTTGCATGTCATCCATTCTGTTGTAGACCACATTTCTTTCTCTGTAGGTCTTCTCACTCAAGATCTCTTCTCGAGTTTTCTCTTTGATCTCAACTTTTTCTTCATGGATTTCAGTAGTGTCTTTGTCTTTGTTTTCATCTTGAATCCTAGCAACAAAAACAAACTTTCTTTCTTCTGTCATAGCTCTCCCTTGAGCTGTTTTATGAACATTCTCTAAACGATCTTCTTCTGGACACACTGTGCTCCAGTCAAATCCTTCATTAGGATAGATTACTGCATACGCTCTTGACTTTTCTCTTGGTTTATATTCAATCAACTTTGGCTCTTCTCTGCTTCGATGGTAAATCGCCTTTCGATAATAATCATCTTTGAAAGGACGTTCACTTCCTTCAGCAACTTCAGAGTTTCTGCATTCTCTTTTGAAATGACCCTTTTGCTTGCATTTGAAGCAGGTCACTTTGGATTTATCGAATCCAAGCTTTGTTGACGCACCTCCAAGAGATTGTTTCCCGGTAATCTCCATGTACCTCTGAGCTCTGCGAATACAACTAGCTAAACACCAACGAATGTCAATGAGCTCCATCTCTTCCGGATCAATCTGGTCGTAGTCTTCTTTGGTCAATTCAGAATTTCCAATTTTGCCAGCTACAAGACCTTCATATGACTCCAGAACAGATGCAAGGAAACTCATTTGCTGCTTCGCTGCATTGATGCTCATTGCTGGAGAATTCTTCAGTTTAAGAGCAATGTTGCACAGAATTTCTTCAGATTCATCAGAATTTGTCTTTGAAGATGAATGATATCCAGAATGATGATTTGTTGACGTTGTTGGTGGTTCTTTCATCTTTTCACCACTAAATGCTGTTTTTGGTGAACCAACGCCTTTATCAGAAAGCACACTACTTTTGTAGTACAAGCCAACGTTCTGTTGATGTGAAGAATCAGTCATCTTGTTTTGCTTTTGTAGCTCCAGATCATGACTTTCAATCTTTTCAAACAAAGCATCAAGAGTAATTGTATCATACAAAGCATCATTTTTCAAAATAAAAACAAACGTTTGCCACTGATCAGCTCGTGGTAACGCTTCAATCACTTTGTCTATCAATTCCTCTCTTGTTTTATTTATCTCTAATCTCTCCAACTCAATTTTAAGATGACAGAATCTCTCAATCATTTGCCTCACCGACTCTCCTTTTATGTTATCAAAAAGATCAAATTCTTTCTTTAATAAAGCGATTTTGTTCTTTTTAATCTGTTTACCCCCTTCAGCTTTAACACGTAAAGCTTCCCAGACAGACTTAGATGACCCATCATGAGTTAGTAAAGCAAAAATATCATTTCTGATTGCTGACTGGATCAATGCTATCATTCTCTGTTCAGCTTCGTATTCAGCTTTATCTTCTCTGGAAAACTTCTTGAATACTAGATCTTCGCCTTTCTCGTCTTTTGGTTTTTCATACCCATACTCCAAGCAAAACCAGCTTTCATGAGCATACGCTTTCGCCCAGTTAATAAATCGTTCTTTCCACCAGGTATAATCTTCAATGCTATCAAGAGTTGGTGGCTTTGAGTGAGTTCCGTAAAAGTTATCATGCTTGATGTTTTCGTTGAGCACCTTCGTGATGGTTTTTGGTGTAACATTTGCTACATCAGACGATTCGGTATTGAATGCATTGAAAAACGTGTTGTAGAATTCCTCAGCCATGATGTAAACCTGACAGACAATCAAACAAATACAATCAGTACAATCAATATCAAATAAATTGTAACAAACTGACACTTGATCGACTTGAAATAATCTCGACACGACAAAGTTCACTTTCAATCCAAATAGGACACTCGAGTGAAATCAGACTTTGGTCCACTGAAGCGAAATCAAGTTGAACCCTATAAGCGAAATTACATGTATGTCATTAGAGCGAAATCAATCTTTGACACTTTTGAGCGATAAGGTTCTTAGTGACTTAAAAGCGAAATCACCAACAACTATCTGGTCCACAAAAGCGAAATCACTTGACATATAAGCGAAATCAGATCATATATGTCCCTAAGAGCGAAATCACTTGTATCAGGTTGACGTTGGAGCGAAATCTCACTGAATGTGTGACACAAAAGCGGAATCTGACTGACACAAAAGCGAAATTATACTTATCATGTGACATAAGAGCGGAATCAACATGACTAATAAGCGGAATCACTGAATGTTCATATGAGCGGAATCAGGTTCGAAGCCATTTTGATCCATTTTTAGTCCGAATTTTTATATGAAACTTTCAAGGGTTTATCTTTGTCCAATATTACACACTCTGTGAAATTTTGATCCGGTTTTGACCGATAAATTTTTTTGAAATTATGAAAGAAAGTGTAGAAGTCAGAATATAATCGAAATCAAGCTAAACTCTTCATCACTAGCTCTGATACCACTTGTTGGATCGTTGTTTGACCCGATTGAGTCGTTCAGAAGAGTTGTAAGTCCAGTTCAAAGGCGGAATCAGAGAACTAGACACCGAAACAGCTTGATACTTTAAGATCTGTCAATTATATTGCTTTTAACATCTATTACAACCTGACAGAAATTCAGCAGCACCTCGTTACAGATCTGAAGGTCGCGTACCAAATGAAACAACAAAGCACCTATTTATACTAGTGATGATTTCGCTTATGTGTACATGCCATAAAAGCGAAATCACTTGTATCTGATTTCGCTTTTATGGACATTGTTCATATAAGCGAAATCACTTGCTTAATCACTAAGTTTCGACTCTCGAACCTCGTGCACTGGATATTCTAACCTATCCTATTATAACACATGATACAAGACGAAGTCAATAGACGTAATGCACTAACATGACTTAAGTATGGCGCTTACTAAGGAAGCAGCTCGGTTGGGAAAGTTTTCGATTTCTGTAACGAAGAAGAAGGAGACTCATGTGGAGTCATCAGGAGACAAAAGAAAGTTCACTGATTTCAAGAAAGGCACCTGAGTGAATAACAATGACAACAAGCGTAGGGAGACCAACCAGCCAGCTGAGGCACAAACTGGCACAACTAATGTTGAGAGCAAAGGAAAAGGGTATATGGGCACCCTACCTAAGTACGACAACTGCCAACGTCATCATACTAGGCGGTGCAGGTATGGAAAATGTGATAACTGTGGCAAAGTGGGACATGCCAGGGAGACGTGTTGGTATGGTGCTGGACGTGGAAATGGAGGTCAAGGTGGTAATGGAAACCGTGGTGGGTATGGAAATCAGACGGGAAACCGAAACCAGGGAGGAAATGGTAATTTCGGAGGAAACGGGAATCTTGGTGGATATGGGAACCAAGCTGGCGATGGAAATCGTGGAGGAAACAACAACAACAACTATCAGGGCGGAAATGGTAATGATCAGGGACGTGGTCAGGGTTGTTTTAACTGCGATGACGTAGGACATTTCAGGAAGGATTGCCCTAAAAACAATCAAGCTCGTGGAAGAGTGTTCACCATTGGCACCAGGGAAGCACGCCAAGATCCAAACGTGGTTACTGGTACGTTCCCGTTTAATCAACATTATGCATCTGTGCTATTTGATACTGGTGCCAATTTTAGCTTCGTGTCTATAGACTTTAAAAATATACTTGGTTTAGTTGCGAGTAAGCTAGACATCCCGTATTCGATAGAACTGGCTAATGGAAAGTTAGTAGAGGCGAAAGAGGTGATTAGAGGTTGCATTATGGAGCTTGGAGAACGTGAATTCTCTATCGACCTTCTACCAGTTGATTTGGGAAGCTTTGATGTTGAGGTCGGGATGGATTGGTTGTCTAGTAACCATGCGGAGATAGTCTGCCATGAGAAGGTCATTCGCATTCCAATGGCGAATGAGGAGACGATCGTGATTCATGGAGAGAAGTATGATACGCCCTTGCGGATCATTAATTGTATGAAAGCGCAGAAGTGTCTACGTAAAGGATGCGTTTCCTTCTTAGCTCATGTAGTGAATAAGGAAGCCGAAGAGCCGAAACTTGAAGATATCCCTGTGGTAAGGGAATACCCTGAGGTCTTCCCCGAAGACTTGCCAGGATTACCTCCGCAGAGACAAGTCGAATTCCACATTGACTTGGTACCAGGCGTCGCGCCTGTAGCCAAGGCACCTTATCGACTTGCACCATCCGAGATGCAAGAGTTCTCCACGCAGCTTCAGGAGTTATTGGACAAGGGATTTATAAGGCCGAGCTTCTCGCCTTGGGGAGCTCCACTGTTGTTTGTTAAGAAGAAAGATGGTAGTTTTCGAATGTGTATCGACTACCGGGAGCTGAACAAGTTAACAATCAAGAATCGGTGTCCACTACCGAGGATTGATGATTTATTCAACCAATTGCAAGGATCAAGCTACTACTCCAAGATTGATCTTCGATCGGGTTATTATCAGTTGCAGATTCAAGAAGAGAGTATACCAAAGACCGCATTCAGAACTCGTTATGGACACTAAGCGTTCCTCGTGATGCCGTTAGGATTGACTAACGCGCCAGCCGTGTTTATGGATTTAATGAATCGTGTATGCAAGCCATATCTCGATAAATTTGTGATTGTATTTATCGACGATATTCTGATTTACTCGCGGACGAAGGAAGAGCACGAGCAACATCTTAAAGCCATTCTAGAGCTATTAAAGAAGGAAAGGCTCTACGGTAAGTTCTCAAAGTCCGAGTTTTGGATTCGCGAGGTGCAGTTTCTTGGTCATGTGGTAAATGAGAATGGTATACATGTGGATCCTACAAAGATTGAAGCAATCAAGAACTGGGAAACACCCAAGACACCGACTGAGATTCGACAGTTTTTGGGTTCAGCGGGCTATTATTGCAGGTTCATCGAGAATTTCTTCAACATAGCTCAAGCGTTAACTTCCCTTTACTCAGAAGGACAAGAAGTATGATTGGGGAGACAAACAAGAAGAAGCCTTCCAACGGATCAAGAGCAAGTTATGCGATGCGCCGATATTATCCCTACCCGAAGGCACGGAAGACTTCGTGGTATATTGTGATGCTTCACGACAAGGATTGGGTTGCATGCTCATCCAACGCCAAAAGGTCAACGCTTATGCTTCACACCAACTGAAAGTTCATGAGAAGAATTATACCACTCACGATCTAGAGCTAGGTGCAGTGGTATTTTCCTTGAAGATTTGGCTACACAATATGTATGGTACTCGATGTACTATCTTCACGGATCACAAGAGTCTGCAGCACATATTGGATCAAAAAGAGCTTAATATGCGACAACGACGATGGGTTGAGTTGTTGAATGACTATGAGTGCGAGATCAAGTATCATCCTAGAAAGGCGAATGTGGTAGCAGACTCCTTAAGTAAAAAAGGAAAGGGTTAAGCCCATAAGGGTTCGGGCTTTAGAAATGACTATTCAGACGGACCTCACTTCACGTATACGTGACGCACAACAAGAAGCACTTAAGAAGGAAAACCTTAAGGCTGAATATCTCCGAGGAATGGAGAAGAAGTTAGTGCCAAATAAGTAAGGAACCTTATACTTCATGGGACACATTTGGGTTTCGCTCTACGGTGGTATTAGAGAAGTTATCTTTGACGAGGCCCATAAGTCAAGGTACTCGATCCACCCAGGATTGGACAAGATCTACCAAGATCTGAAAGATTATTACTTGTGGCCAAAGCTCAAGAGCGATGTTGCTATTTATGTTGGAAAGTGCCTAACCTGTGCTAAGGTTAAGGCCGAGTATCAGAAACCTTCAGGTCTTTTGCAACAACCGGAAATACCCATGTGGAAGTGGGAACAAATTTCTATGGACTTCATAACAAAGTTACCCAGGACTCCTAAAGGACATGATATGATATGGGTAATAGTGGATCGATTGACAAAGTCTACACACTTCCTACCGATTCGAGAGAAAGATAGCACGGGAAAGCTAGCTGAGCTTTACCTCAAGGAGATAGTAGCATGACATGGAGTGCCTATCTCGATAATATCAGATAGAGATGGACAATTTGTATCAAGGATTTGCCAATCCTTTCAAGAGGCCTTTAGATCTCAGTTGAATCTGAGTATGGCCTTTCACTCGTAGACAGACGGTCAGAGCGAACGAACTATTCAAACACTGGAATACATGCTTCGTGCATGTGTGATGGATCTAGGTGGCAGTTGGGATACTCATCTTCCACTAGTTGAGTTTTCCTATAATAACAGGTACCATACAAGCATTCAAGCCGCACCGTTCGAAGCTCTTTATGGTCATAAGTTTCGTTCACCGTTGTGTTGGGCAAATGCTGGAGATAGACAGATGGTTGGCCCCGAACTGATTCAAGAAAAAACGGACAAGATCATGCAGATCCGAGTGTCACACCCTGACTTTTGCGGAAGCGTGATTTTCTGTGACTTACTTAATATCATTGCATTCAATCATAACAACAGCTATATGATAAAAACCATAGGTGGTCATCCATTAGATAAGTTTAAAACGTCACAACATCATTGTTTGAAACATAGACTTCAAATTTAAGTTTTACAAACCATATGAATTGTTTAGAGTTCCCTTAGGACTCATCAAAAGACTTTAAACAAAATCAGGCTTTGGAAGATATGTCTTGTCCAGGATTAAGACACACTAACCAAACCCTAGGACAACGGATGACATCCTTTATTCTTAATGCGACTTGAAACATCAAACGCCCGCCAGATCCACTTTTAATTCCCTGAAATACATGTATTTTGAAAACATCAACAAAAGTTGAGCGAGTTCATGTGTTTGTTTGTGTGTATGAATAAACCTTTGATATCATTTTATGTATGTATGTATGTTTTGTAAATCCCGGTATGAAATCAAAATAAAGAAACAGATCGATTAATTGTTTGCAAGGCCATTAACATGCGTGCAATGGCGTACGAAGGCTCAAACCTAGCATATTTTGTACCGGGCCTCTGGCTGTAAGACATAGTCACCTCATGGGCCAAACCCCGGTCCACATGGGTGTGGACTCGCTACACCCAAATAGATCTATCACTCATGCCCCTCGATCCTAACACGAGGATTAATGGTCTTAGGAGTACGCCTACCCATTTACATGATCTACTGTACTTTCCATAGCTAACCATACCAATTGTAATTGTTTGTAATCATTTTGTAACATGTACTTCACCCCCGAAGTTATAAAACAAAACAGTTTAAAGAAAAGGGGGACATGAACTCACAGTCTTGCGTCTTCAACCACCGTAACTCAAGCTCCTCTGGGTAAACACGACTACCTACAACGTACTATGATCTATTAGATGGGCGGGTCGTGCCTTGACTTAGTATTACTGTCTTTGAGTTACATTTCTTTTGTGTCTTCGATATTATTCCAAGTTATATAATTATTTGTTAAAATAATTAATATTTTAACTTAAACTATATTTATTAAATTTTGGAATAGTTGTTAAAACAATTATTTTAACTTAATACTTCCCAAGTATTTATACTTGTATATCCTTCCCAAGGATGGGTGTATTTGTATTCTTATACTCGTACATTTTTGCCATGTATTAGGGTCGTATTCCGGTGTGTATTTATACCTATGGGAATACGTATTTTTATTGTATTCATTAAGCATTCTTATACTTAATTTCGTATTAATTTTCCGGAATATTATCTTTAATAAAAGTCCACCAATATATATTTTCAAAATATATATTGTAATAAATATTATTTAGAATAATTATTTATAATTTTTCTTTTGGAAAAAATATTTGTATTTTCTCATAAGTTTCAAAGATAATATATTTTCATGTCTAATTTGGAAATAGGTGGGTGGGGGGGGGGGGGGTAGTAGCATAGGTTTAAACTAAGTTGGTTGATTATTAGTTGAAATCCAAGTATAAGTTACGTGTTTTAGTTATTAGATATTTGTATGGGGTGTTATGATGTTCGGGGACCATAACTAGCTTGGTAATGTTAAAATAGTGCTTCTAGTGTAAATTTGATGTTTCGGGTAGTGTCCGGTTGTTCGGTTGGTTACTGGTTCGTTAAAGTGCTAAACTATGCAGTTTAGTGTGCTTTATGTTACCTTTTGTGACACTTTTGATTCCCGACACTTAGGAAAGCATTCAGGACCATTTAACCATATTTCTGCACTATATCAGATTGTTTAAATGCTGATTTTTTGCTGAATTTTGCTGAATTCAGCACTTTGGGGTGAGTTTTAGGCACTTTCCGGCACTTAAACTATCACTTAGAAAGGCAGTTTTGTGATCCTTACTCTCCTACACACCATGCTAGTGTAATACTTGGTTTCTGGCTCATTCTGTGTCTCAATGCATTGTCTGTCTATGTGCTGAGTTCTGTCAGCATTTTCCCGATTTATAAGATAACTGTGCTAACTATGTTCGTGCATCATTTGAGTCAATAAAGCTCTCATGCAATCATGTCATAACATTTAGCAATATATGATGCCCATATATGTATAAAGTAGTAACCAGAAAGCAGTTAATTATAATTCAGCACAGTCATTAAGCACTACTCATGGTTAATTAGTTGTACGGATACCTGAATTTTTGACAGTTGTCACATTCTCCCCCTGATAAGAAAATTTCGTCCCGAAATTTTAAGCTCTACTACTAGCTGCAGGGGTGTTAGGGAATAAATGCGGATACTTAGCTTTCATGCAGTCCTCACGCTCCTAAGTAAACTCTGGGCTGTGATGCACGTTCCATCGGACCTTGACGAGTTTAACACTACTCCTCCGAGTCTTGTTAACTTTCCAGTCAGTAACTTCAACAGGTTCTTCGGTAAAGTGGAGTGTGTCGTCAATGTGAACTTCATCAGCAGGTATGATCACTGTTTCTTGAGTTGGACTCTTCTTCAGATTAGATACATGGAATGTATCATGACCACCATTAAGTTCTGCTGGTAGTTCCAACTTGTATGCTACAGAGCCAATCCTTTCCAGGATTTTGAACGGTCCGATAAATCATGGGTTTAATTTTCCACGCTTCCCAAAGCGTGCCACACCTTTCCAAGGTGACACTTTTAACAAAACCATATCTCCCACTTCGAATTCCAAAGGTTTCCTTCTTTGATCCGCATAGCTCTTTTGTCGATCACGAGCCTCCTTAATGCGCTCTCGGATCAGCGTGATCTTATCTGTCGTCTCTTGGACCAATTCGGGACCAACCAGTTGTCTATCACCTGCATCTGCCCAGCATAACGGTGATCGACACTTTCGTCCATAGAGAGCTTCAAACGGTGCAGCTTGAATGCTTGTATGGTAGCTGTTGTTATAGGAAAACTCTACCAAAGGCAGGTGAGTATCCCAACTGCCACCCAAGTCCATTACACAAGCTTGTAACATATCTTCAAGCTTCTGAATCGTTCTCTCACTTTGGTCATCCGTCTGTGGATGAAATGCGGTGCTCAAATTCAACTGTGAACCAAACGCTTCTTGGAAAGATTGCCAAATCCTTGACACAAATCTTCCATCTCTATCAGATATAATCGAGATAGGCACTCCATGACGTGAAACTATCTCCCTTAGGTACAACTCAGCTAGCTTACCTGTGTTATCCTTCTCTCTGATTGGCAAAAAGTGCGCAGACTTTCTCAGACGGTCTACGATTACCCAAATCGTATCATGACCTATGGGTGTCTTTGGCAACTTTGTTATAAAATCCATCGATATCTGCTCCCACTTCCACATGGGTATCCCAGGTTGTTGTATGAAGCCTGAAGGCTTCTGATACTCGGCCTTCACTTTGGCGTAGGTCAAACAGTTTCCAACATAAGTTGCAACATCACCTTTCAACCTCGGCCACCAGTAGAAATCTTTCAAATCTTGGTACATCTTATCCGATCCTGGGTGGATCGAGTACCTTGATTTATGAGCTTCATCAAAGATCACATCTCTAAGACCTCCAAAGAGGGGAACCCAAATTCGTCCCATGAAACATAAGGTTCCTTCCTCATTGGGTACCAACTGGTTCTCCATCCCACGGAGATATTCATCCTTCAAGTTTTCCTTCTTGAGAGCTTCTCTTTGTGCAGCACGAATACGCAATGAGAGGTCTGTTTGAATGATCATCTCTAAAGCCCTAACCCTAATGGGCTTAATCCTCTCTTTTCGACTCAAGGCGTCTACCACCACATTCGCCTTTCCTGGGTGATATTTGATTTCGCAATCATAGTCGTTTAACAACTCAACCCATCGTCGCTGTCACATGTTAAGCTCTTTCTGATCGAATATGTGCTGAAGGCTCTTGTGATCGGTAAAGATGGTGCATCGGGTACCATACAAATAATGTCGCCAGATCTTCAAAGCAAACACCACTACACCTAACTCCAAGTCGTGTGTAGTATAGTTCTTCTCATGAACTTTCAACTGACGCGAAGCATAAGCGATAACCTTCGGTCGCTGCATCAGCACACAGCCCAATCCCTGAAGTGAGGCGTCACAGTATACCACGAAATCATCGGTGCCTTCGGGTAGGGATAAAATAGGTGCATCGCAAAGCTTATTCTTGAGCAACTGAAAAGCTTCATCTTGTTTATCTCCCCATTCATACTTCTTGTCCTTTTGAGTAAGGGAGGTCAGCGGTTGAGCGATTTTTGAAAAATCCTCAATGAATCTGCGATAATACCCAGCTAAACCTAGAAACTGACGGATCTCAGTTGGCGTTTTCGGAGTTTCCCAATTCTTAATTGCCTCGATCTTGGTGTGATCCACATGGATTCCATCTTCATTCACTACATGACCAAGGAATTGTACCTCACGCAACCAGAACTCGCACTTCGAGAATTTAGCATATAGTTTCTCCTTCTTGAGAAGCTCTAAAATGGCTCTAAGGTGTTGCTCATTCTCTTCCCTCGTTCTTGAATAGATCAAAATATCATCGATAAATGCAATCACGAATTTATAGAGATATGGCTTGCAAACTCGGTTCATCAGGTCCATAAATACTGTCGGCGCGTTTGTCAAACCAAACGGCATTACTAGAAACTCGTAATGTCCATAACGAGTTCTAAAGGCAGTCTTCGGTATACTCTCTTCTTGAATCCGCAGCTGGTGATAACCTGATCGAAGATCGATCTTGGAGTAGTAACTTAAACCTTGAAGTTGATCGAATAAATCATCAATCCTCGGCAAGGGATACCGATTCTTGATGGTCAACTTGTTCAACTCTCGATAGTCAATACACATACGGAAACTACCGTCTTTCTTCTTGAAAAACAGAACTGGAGCTCCCCAAGGCGAGAAGCTTGGTCTAATGAATCCCTTGTCCAGAAGCTCCTGAAGCTGCGTCGATAACTCTTGCATCTCGGAAGGCGCAAGTCGATAAGGTGCCTTAGCTACAGGCACGGCGCCTGGAACTAAATCAATGTGGAATTCGACTTGCCGTTGCGGCGGCAATCCTGGAAAGTCTTCAGGGAAGACTGTCACAACCCCCGATCC